>OZ010736.1:176162075-176247075 GCA_963932295.1 Tipula lateralis | reverse complement strand
AGGATACACATAGACAACGGACAAATTTTTTATGCATTAGCTCGTATTTGTCTGGCCGGATTCCAATAGTCAATTAATATAATACTAAAACATTGATAGTTTCCATGATCTGATCGGTTATTTCAGAATATAGTTTTATCCACTATTACTAAGTCATTTTGAAATCTAAATACTGGTTAGACGTTTTTAGTGTACACTTGGCATTGTCTTAAAAGAGAATTAAAACAACGCAATATATTAATTTGTTGATCAAAATAATATATAAATGCTTTAAACCCAACTGAGGTGACTATAGTTTTAAACTTTAACGAACTTTATTTGGAATTAATGTATTTCAACGAAATTGAAACTATTGAATATAAGTCTATGTGGGCGAAACTATAGGTTTCGTATTATTGTGAAATGCAATTTGTATTTAATTAAATGCATTTTAATTAGAAAAACAATTCAAATTGTTTTAAAAATTCACACTGTTAAAAAACGTAACGATTTTTATGATGCCACCATGTATGTAGCACATGAAGTATAAGAATTGTACGGAAATAAAAAAAATTCAAATAAATTTAAATTATTCACTTCTATTTACATTTTTGGGTGTTTTAATTGTGTACTTTGTATTATAGCAATAATAATATGCTTTAAAATATCAATAAATTTGATAAATATTATTAAAATTACAAAGTGCCATCTCTCATCCAACATTTGAAGTAAATGTTTCTTTTTCGTAGTTCATACGTCATTGATCTCGTTTTTATATTTTTATACTGCGTTTAGAACCAATTATTACATATACATGTTTAAAAATTGATTAAATCAAAAGGTTTTTATTTTTATCATAACTATTAAAATAATTCGTATTTATATTTGATTTTTCTATATGTTATATGAAAATGTTTGATTTAAATATTGATATAAAAATAATTTTTGTAATTAGTGTTTTTCATTCATAAAATTTGTGTCAAAAAACTTCAATTTTACATTAGTTCTTATGGAAAGTATAAAAATCTATACCCCTTAAAAAAGCTCGATAAATTTAAAGGGTCTTTGTGTTTGGCTTGTATTATTTAGGATGCTTTGATGCTTCTCATACCGATTTGCCAAACCATACATTTGAGCTTTATTCATCCTTTGATTTTTAATTTTCTGCATTTCCTTTGCAACAATACATCCTCGATAATTAGCAGGATGACCTTGACCACAGTGTACACACTTTAAATTAACTTGCGGATTGTCGCATTCACCAGTTAGATGGTGTCCAGCACATTTAACACACCTTGGAAGTTTGCCACAATATTTTTGCATGTGTCCATATGCTTGACATCTTTTGCACTGCGGAATTAGGTAAGACTTTCTAAGTGGTTGAATTTCCACTTTGCAGCCCAATAAACTAGTGATCTTATAAATTTTAGTTATATTTTCGTCACTGCTGAATGTTAGTACGAACATGTTTAGCTTCTTTTTATTTCTCCAGCTAATTTTGTTCATTACACTGATTATTTTAAATTGTTTTGATGATAATTCCTTTTTAACTCGTTCTGGGTTACATGTATGATGTAAGTTCCTTACCATGACTCTGATGGGCCTTTCTTGTTTATTTTCATACGTGTGAAAGATAAATGCGCCTTCGGTCAGAGTTTTCACTACGTTTTTATATGCATCTCCGCTATTTACATTGATGCTTATTTTATTTTGACTCATCAATTTTGTGATGAATGATTCTTCTGGAACACTCGCCTTAATTATATCGTAGAACGCGTGATAGCTTTTAACATCGTCTACTATAATAGGTGGTGGGGGAGGTATTTTTTTATCTTTTTTGACATTAGTCTCAACCTTTTGAGGAGGAGTGTTTTGATCCAATGTTTGTGGTGGTGACGGTGTATTATTTAACCTTTTCTTTTTATTTTTTCTATACTTAGCACGAATCCATTCGGTTTCTTAAGCTAAGTCTTCCTCATCAGTTTGATATTCAACTTTTTTATTAGTTTTAGAATTAGTGTCTTGGTTCTGTATCATTGATGATTCGGTTTGACATTTACCATATTCGACATTAAATTTGGTATTCTGATTCTGCTTCATTAATGGCTTTGCTTGGATTTTATGCTGCTTTAATTGCATCATTTCTTTTTTAAGCTCGTTAATTTGTTGTTGTAAATTGAGAATAATAATGCTTTGCTGATTTTTCTCTTCTGTTACTTTTGACATTGGTTGTATAACATTTGCTCTTGTTCTGTGTCAAAACGTTTAAGACAAGGTTTTTCAGTATTATTATATTTGGTTGTTATACCTGCTTGTTGGGGTGCAGCTGCTGCACCCATATTATTTTGGAACTGTTCCATATTAGTATTTTCAAATGCGAAATTAAAAGTTTTTTGAGGAGATCTAGTAACCCTTCCTCGTCTTTCGAACGGTCTGCTTATTATTTCCATATTCTTGTTGTTTTGTGTATGCAAGGATTGGCCCTCCCCAGAATCTTTAGAGTCAGTCTCAGCGGAGAGTGGATTTCCCAATGTTTCCATTGGTGTACCACCTGGGGTATTATTTCCTTCTGTTTTGCTCATTGCATATCGTATATTTATAGTGTAATCCACTCGCCTCTAGTATTTAGCAGTTTTTTTTAACGTTGCCCGGGAGTTACCACGTGGAGGTATACTAGACACATTTGGTGGTCTCTACATAGTTGCAAAGTTGGAATATAGACCACAAAATCATGGCTATAGACGATCAACTCCTACCCTATTAAAGCGCACCCACAACCCCCTACTTTTTAAATATGTCATTAAATTTGTGCTTAACTTATTGAAGAATTCGTTGACCAGTTCCAAGCTATCTAAAAACTGTAAAACAGTCAGCTATATGAACAGCTGAATCGTGAGCTAAATCTATGGTGTAAAATTATATACACACTGCAAACCAGCGAAGGCTAATTCTGCTAGAGGATTGAAATAGAATTATGAAAAATATTAAACTTTCGGAGTACGATGATAGTATTCAGGTTGAGCTCGTGAACTTGGAAGACGATGAACTTTTAACCGACCAATGAAAAAATGAACGCAATGTTGTATTATTCTTAAGATATAGACAATTTAACCAAAAGTCAAGTGTTAACCCTCCGAATAAGATAGGTCAAAAACCACCTTCTATGAAAACGAAATGATTCTAATTTCAAATAAGGACGCGTCAATTTGTGTCATTTCATGTTCCGCTACACAAGCGAGAATCGACGTCATGCTGGGACGTCTTGGGATACATCATTTGATTTTTATTATTGACTTTTTAAACAAATTAGATTTTTATAGATGCGATTCTTTAACCATATGAGACCTGTTTCTGTTGGATTATGTTAGAGGTGGTGCTACTCCCAAATCTTGAGGTGAATGAGTACGGGTATAGTTGGAAAACAGTCTAAGCCTTTAATGACAATCAGTACGTTAATGCTGTGGCAGGTAAAGCAGGAGCCAGGAGGTATTCGAATCCCGAAATAGCGGCAGTATGCAAAACAATTTATTTCACCATCTGATTACGATTAGTGATCTGAATGAGCCCATCTATGATGTATATGCAAAAAAAATCAACATGGATAAAAATAATTTTGGATCCAATTTAGTATCTTTCAAAGTGGCAAAACTTGGGGTAAATGACCATATGAACAACGATAATACTTCACGATTATTCAATACAAACTCCATGGTAACTAAAAAAACGACACCTACTTTTTAGAGAGCAAATATGTTAGACGTAACGAAGAATATCAGTACATGTCATAAACAATACTACCACGGGTATTCTTGGAATAGTCTGAACGACATAATTTGAATTTTTTTTTTGTTTAAACATTCCTGGTGCCCGTATATCACCAGTATATACGAACGCTGTCGGCCCACGTGTCAATTGTACCTTATTTAGGCCAATTGAATGGTTCATTTCTCTAGATCAACCAATCGCCAGATTATGATTTGATAAGATAATCTGATACCGGACATGAAATACAAGTTCCTACGATTAAAGACTCAAATCATTTTGAAATTAACACTTTGAAATAATTCTCGAAAGCTAATTACAATTTATAAAATTAGCAGAATAATCGCCTCGAAGCTAAAAGGTTCCAATCTACATAAGATGTATAGACACGTCTTCATTGTTTAGCCGACATCAACATCATATCTCTCTAAGTGAAATAAGTAACTCTTTGTTTTGTTCTCTGTGTGTGTGTGTGTGTGTGTGTTGTGTAAATGAACAAAACCAAACAATTCTTACCTTTTGTACTTGTTTTGTTGTATTATACCCATTCTTGAGGCCCCAGCCATAGAGAGTATTCCGAATTGATGATTATTTAAAAAGATGACAACCATATTTTGATGTATTATAACGTTTGTATTATTTCTTCTAAATACAAGATTTTTTTTCCAAAGTTTTTGTTATAAAATAAATATTTTGTTCATATTTGATGGATTACAACCTCAATCAATCTTTATAGTTGAAAGAAAGAGGAATCATCATTTGATTTTAATAAAAAGAGAAAAATTTAAATTGTTTCATGCGCGGCAACAAGATTTACGAGCATATATTTGTTGTCATTTTAATTTGTTGATATGCTTTTGTTGCTATATATGTGTACATGGTTTATTATTATGGATGCTGTGTGGAATGTATAAAACTATTTCGTTCTTGGTTTAACGATATCCGACTACTTTAGTTTCCCGAGCCGAAAAACCGCTCGGCCATCTATCATTGAGATAACAAAAATATTATTGCGCTCACAGTCAGTACATAGTAAATATCTACATACATATATATATATAATTGACCGACCAATCATCCGTCAATTTGAATATATTTTTTTTTTGATCTTCCAAATAACTTAAAGAAGGCAAATACAGTATGTAAAACATTTATTGAAAATTCTTTTTTAATTCTCGGTAGCATGTCTTCTGTGCAAATTGGAATATGATTGAGCACATTCATCAACTGGATATATGTAAGTTCAACATTATGTGCCTACCACAATAAAATACAGAACAAAATTACCCATCGATCTCTTCTCTCCATTGCCCACAATCAATTTTAATTTTTTCAACATGATCTCAAAGGAATTCCTCTACATATATGTACACATATACAGAAGACTCAGTGCACCAAAAGACGTTTATTTATTTATTTTCACCTGCTGCGAAAGATTGTAACGCAACAATAATAGTTGTGACAGTCGAATGATGCATTATCGATTCCCTCTCCTATACATAATCACTTTGTATACGAGTGTATACGTGTATACGATATTAAGATATCAAACAGTGAAGATATATACCAAACCAAACAACGAGAGATGTCATGAAGGAGATAAGGTATAGAAGGAAGAGGATGATTGATTTAATCAATTCAGAATTTTTTGGCAATAATGCAATATTTTTCGATAAACGGTTTGAGATTTTTCCAGAATTGTTTAGCCAATTGGGAATATGGTGACATATTTTTGATGTTGCATGAAATGATAACATCTCGTAAAATCGAATGTCATGTTTTAATCGAATTTGTAAATTGGTGTTTGGGAATTTTATTGAATGCTAACAATCCTATAAGATAATGGGGTGTCTTGCGTTTGTCCAAATTTTTAGCATGCAATCTTTAGATAAGATTAATTGTTATCTGAGCTATCTGAACGAGAGAGAAGCACTCAAGCCTCATTCCATGAGTAGGATCACCTCTAAGGTGGGCCAAACAGAGACTTAAGAGGGTGGGATTCAAGAACTGTTGTTTTAAAAAAATAAAATCAAAGAAATAAATCATGGTAAGTAATACCGGCTCGTGACCACCAGCTTGTAATTAAGTTATAGTAATAATATTTATCAGGTAAAATAACAGGATATACGACGTGGGCTTAAATATCATATACACGAGAGTCTATTTAACCCAAATAGAGTACCGAATTCGCTTTAATATCCTAATTATAGATAGACAGGAAGTGATTAACGCATTATAGCACAGGATCTAACTGTAGGTCTCAGTTGAAGTAGCCACTTCGATTTTTAGCAATAAAATTAAAACTGCGGAGGATTGAACAGGACGACTGACATGTTTAAAAAAGTACATACTTATAAAATACTATGCGAAGAGCTGTCCTCTGGTATTCATAAGAGAACTGACACAAACTAGAAGGCTTCTCGGCCAGTAAAATCTCTCAGAGTGAAATACAGATCCAATAGTAAGATAGTAAATAGCAACCACTAAACGCAGCAACCACTAAACTTAACAGAGTTTTCTGTAAGAATATGAAAGTTACTTTCGGAATTCGGAACTCTATATTGAGCCCTCGACTTTTCCATCATGGCTTACTTTCTATATGCTTACCGTGTCAATAGTTGCTTGAACCGGAGAAGTATAGAAGGTTATCTTACGACTTCATATAAACAAACAGATTAGCTTTTTTGGCATCACTCGTTTGCGCGGCAAAGTTCATAATTTCACTAAAAGTTTCACTTATTTTTCTCGAGAGAATTTTTGAATATTAAATGTCTAGTCATAACATGGAAGCCAAACTTTACTCTTAAACACAATACTCTTAAAATCTTCAAAAATTAAATAAAAGAAAATAACAGATTACTTGGGTAAACAGTCATTTGGCAAATTTTGGGGCTTACAACCCAGAAGCGTGTACCGATCTATATGTTTCGGTTTGAACTAAAAGTGTAACGGGGAGAACCTCCTATAAACCATTTCAGAGATTTATTGGTCTGAATATTGTAGGAGCTATGTTTCCATAAAATGTCATCATCACTCGAGTACATGCCAAATGGAATGCTGCCGCTAGATCTTTCGAGAAGAAGATGTTTAGCATTAACAGCAGATAACCTAATGTTAAATTATTTAGTGCAATTACCACCAAAAGACACATTGGAACAACAATATGCCGTGAATTATGTGCTTAATTCTGAGGTGAAATTTGTTTCTCCTCTTAGGTACAGAGTGGGTGTATCGGTTATACTCGTAGAACCTGAGCCAACCCTAATCATGTCGTTGTTATCTTTTAAAAGAAATGCTGACAGTCATTTTAACGGCCTACGCGTCCGAAATAATGGGGCAACATCATCTCATGTCCTGTATATTGTCCTCTTTTAATTTATATTAGAGGTACCTAAAGGGTTGCTGAGCATTCTTATTGAACACTGTTCATTTAGTTTTCACATGTTATGGTATAAAAATTCGGACCACTCCAAACTATTAGCAGTCTGAAGGAAAATAAATGGATTGACAATCGTATATTCGGAGAACAAATTCGGATAAAACTGCGATCATTTAGGAAGGGGCATAAAAATGGGCCAATCGAGCCTGCGAGTAACGAGAAAGACAAGTTAGAGAAATATTGGATGTATATACTATGATCAACTGATATGAAGAAATGGAATGTGCAGATGGTCTACCCAATTCGAAGATATAGCTTGTCCTCAATTTGGGTTTAGTGTTAATGGTAGAAGATAATAAGAGTTAACTATGACTGGGTTGAGAGTGCTCCGGTGCCAGGACAAATTATCATTAAAAATTGATTGGAACCAAAACAAATTAACAACTCACTTCGGCTCACTTTCGGCGGACTCACGATGGAATGCTATGGCATTCTATGACAATTCGGGTTGCGATCTAGATGCAATGATCAGAGATCATAGATGATGAAGTAAAAATTTGGAACCGAGTTCGATCAAAAGTCGAACAGTTACAAATATAGTGTATGCAATCGTCATTCGCGTCCAAACTAACATGACAAGGCCCAGTAGGGGATCGTTAAAGATATCATGATCAATGATAAATTCAACCATAATTCTTAACTGATCGAGTTTTCAAAGATCCAGTGACCTTAGATTAGGTTCACTAAATAGAAGTTTTAAGACGGTAAAGGTTAGATCCTTAATCGGTTTCTTAGTGTTGTAAAACATTTTAGACTTGTTCTAGTAAATGCCAAAAAATGAGGTGAACAAAGGGTTACCTTATAAGTTGATACAAATTTGCAGTTTTGCAGCTCCCATTAAACAATGTATTAGAGTAATAATTTCTGTCTAAAATACAGTGCATAGATTTCTTAAGTTACAAGAGCATTTAAAATAATTTGACGGACCTTAGACTCAACACCTCGCACTTAAATGAGTTCGAGAGCCATTCGAGTATAAACAACTGATAATAAGATCGAAAAATTATATCCTGGCTACATTGATCATTGATCGTAACCATTTCAGCTAAAGATGAAGAGGTTTGTCTGTGCCCCGAATTGTTTTACTTATTGTAGAAAGTGAGTGAATAGATAACATGGCGCGTAGTGGCATGGAGCTTAGACCAGTTATAGCTCTATATACTTATGTAGTTATTAGTTGTAGAGGGTTTGGCTACAATGTTAAAATAGTTACATGAATTATAGGGACTTGCCTTATAAATGAAGAAAATTATTTTGGGTGTATAGCACCAAGATTTATAAAACTAACCCAAGATGGCACAGTTAGATCTGGAAATTTTCTCAACGAAAATAGAGAGAATATAGCTAGACCAGGAGCCATCAGGTGAGGGAATAGCCACTAGACCTCTTCCATGAATAAAGCGTTCTGAAACTAGCTCGGACAACATGTTCAAGTGCTTTCCTGAAACATTTAGAACCAGAATACCCGCGTACTTCTGACAGACAAATTCAGATCATCAAAGAAAGTGGGAAAAGTTTTTTGAGAACTTGGTTAAACTAAAAATTAATCAATTCTTTACTGAATCTCTTTTTTTTATATAAACTTCAAGTTTCAATGTCTATAAAAATCCTTTAAACAAGACAAACGAACTATATAATAACCGTTAAGACATTGGGATTGTTTCGTATAATGCTAACAAATTGACTTTTTGTCTTGATCAACCCATCAATATCCAGGTGCAATTTTTCTAAGCAGTATACAAGTTACTTATTTAGAGATTAACCAAAACTAAAAAACTAAAAAAATCGTGTCAATAGAATCATCACACAGCACTAATACAAACTGTCAATATATAAAAGAACAAAAACAAAATTCCATGCGTCCTATATATTACTCGTATGTATAAAGTTATAAAATGCATCCCAAAAACATCCAAAAAATGTCATCATAATCATAAATAATGATTTAAATTTTTATTACCAACATTATTTTGTACATATTTTATTACATATATGCACATAAAACATCCCTCATTACACAACATATTACAAAATCGAACAACACAACAATAAAAGGGATGATAACCAACTAATTTTTCGTCTTTTCCTTTAGTCCTTCCGCAAACAAAACATCGATGCGATAGGGTATGCATATACTCATATGTATGTCGCTTATACATGGATACGTCAAATCTCAAATCGATACATGCCAATATATAATGACAACAATACAATAATTTTGAACACTTTCCCTCAATTTAACGACTTTATTAGACACACAAAAAGGAAAATTTGCTCGATTTAAGGGAAACGATTTGCGTGGCACATGAGATACGAACACATGACATACAACCGCAAAAAATACTGTATCAATGGATGTGAACGACCATAAATTGATTTATGTTACACAAACCGTCGTTGATCGATTGTGCATGAGAAAAATGTGTATCAACTATTAGCAATCCGATCGATCCATCGACCCAATAAAACTCGTCGGTTATAAAAAATATGTGCGTCTAATTTAACTTGATGACATTTCAATTATGGGCGATTCGACTAATAAATTTAGTTGTTGTCAATTTGATGGTTGATCAAGATTATATATATTCTAAATTATTATTAGTTTTCGTTGTTGTTGCTCGATTGCGGCTTTGTATCAGTTATATCTTCATTTAAAGATATTCGAAACGTTTTGGAGCACGTTCAATTTGAATATCCGGTTTAATAAATGTAATGATGGATCGATCGATTAAATGTTGGATCTGTTAAGAATAGGCACCGCCCATAGTAATGATGAGTTTTCCCGTTTACCCGTTAGTGTAAACAAGTATATTTATCGTATACGTGAGAGCGACTCCTCAGGCATAAAAATAAGGCTGGCTTATAATAGTTCACTGTCTTTCGCCGATATACACATCAATTGATTTGGACGAGGTGATAGAGTCGTTCGCGCGGATATAAGCTCGTTTTTTTAAAGCGGTCATGTGATTTGTGTGAGAGCCAGTGTGAAGCCGTAAAACGAGTTTATTGAGCACAGGAAGCTTCTTGGTTCTATCGACTAGTGGATTCGGAATGATAAACGAATATGTGTCTTCTCTTATGTGTTCTCTAGTAACTCCGAAAAAAGAGATCGTTAGCGTCTTTATTTCCTTATAGTCCAGCACAGTAGATGCATCTTTTTGCAGTAATAGAGTGATTTCAACGCAAGCTATTTGTGGTGATAAAACATGATAAGGAGCCCATCAATTAAGAAATATCATAAAGACGTGAAACACTTCCTGTACACCAAGCCAATGGGAGGATTTTGAAGGCTCGCTTATATTGATTAAAATCACTGAGAATCCACATATCATATATTTTTTACTACTCCTTCATTGTTAATAATATCTTTCCCATCATTGTTAACAGTAGTCGTGGAAACATTCCCATTATTATCATTTGTTTTTGGTGAAATATAATACCGCATCCACAGATTTATATGATATTCATGCAGAAGTACCTCAAGGCAGTGTACTGGGGCCAGTGTTGTACTTGATCTATACAGCAGACTTACCAACTTCAAATTACGTGAAAGTCTGTACTTTCGCGGATGATACTGCAATCCTAGCTGCCCATCAAAATCCTACGATAGCAACAAGAATTCTACAAGAACAGTTAAACAAAATCGAAAAATGGCTAATAAAATGGAGAATTAAGGCCAACGAGCGTAAATCAGCGCACATAACATTCACACTCCGTAAACTCACCTGTCCGCCTGTCAGACTAAATAACATCACTTTCCCACAACACGAAACTGTTAAATATCTAGGAGTTATGATATTCAGTTGTGGGGTTCCACGTGTGCTTCCAATATAATAAAACTGGAAAGAGTGCAGTCACGAATACTTCGAACAATGGTGAACGCACCCTGGTATGTACGCAATGCAAACCTTCGACGTGATTTACTCATCGATACCGTCATCGATACAATTCATCAGTACAGCAAAAAATACCAGTTAAAACTTGTTTGTCATCCCAACGAATTAGCCAGGGAACTATTAAATAGGCCAAGAAATAGGCGACTAAAAAAAATGGATCCTTTGGATCTAGCTAGGTAATTCAGATTTTACCGAGTGCACAAGAACTAACATAGATTAAGTCTTATTAATTGAATTTATATTAGCCTTTCAGATTTGATTACATATTGTTAGTTTCCTATGTAGGAAAGATTCAACAATAAAAGCCATAAATAGTAAAAAAAAAAAAAATTAGTATCATGGCAATTGGCTTCGAAGTTCTTTCGTTTCGAAGAATATTAAAAGCAATATTATCTCAACCCTAGTGCCAACTTTTGCCTCAACAAATATATGATGTATTGCAAAGTCCGAATGGCATAACCATAAACTTATATAATCTCATATACAGTAAATGCATTTTTGTCTCGGGTCTTTAGAGCTAACGGGGTTTGCCAACATGTGTATTTTTATGGTCTTAGTTCGCGATAATCTTCGTTTGTTCCAGTCGACTCAAAAGGGCCTCGATTATTGGCAGAGGATATATGTATCTTAGATTGTTACTTCATGAGTTTACGGGTATCAAGAAGTTTATACTAGACTGAACTGCCGGATGTTCCATAGTTACGCTGTTTAAGGAAGAATATTGCATTGATTCTTCCTAATCCTTGTAAAGATTTTTCGACGCCTTTATTATAACGTTTGGATTGCAAAGTAATCTCTTCCCCTGACAGGTAATGGTAGCTACGCTATCTATAATAGTCTATACGATATGGTATTTCATTAATTAAAACGTCTGCATATATAATAGGCGACTATCGAATCCTTCACGTATATGATCTGATATTTCATTATTCAAAGTTTCACTACAGCAGACCAATACGCTTGATGAATCTTAAATAGGTCGATTTTTTTACCGGCAACAAATAATGCCTACAAATAATTCAGTATTCGATAAAGTTAGTTTAATGTTAAATTCGTTCAGTATTGAGAGGTTAAGTTTGTTCTTGGTAATTTGACTTTTGTAAGTTTGATTTATTATTCTCTTCGTACTTCTATGGCCGTGTTACCGCCCAGGTTGCGCAGTGGTTAGTACGGGGTTCAAATCCCGATTGGGACACGATGCGAAAAGAGATTTTGCACCATTGATCGTTTGGGCGGTGCAATCGGTGGTGCGAATGAACTCATCTGAGATCCATTTGAGGTTAGAATCTGAGTGTCGTACCATCTTCCATATCAGTGCTATATAAACTAACATGGAGCTATACAATGTGCAGATGGTTTCTACGTAAATCGGAACTATAGCCGGAACGTAAAATATAATATAGTGAGATGTCACAATGGGCCAATATATAGCCTGAGTGAAAACAAAAATGCTGGTGTTGGTTGGTGCTCGTACATTCGTTAATTTTTAAACTTATTGGGGGTGATTTACAAGATCTGGTTGTCCATAACAAACTCAAATCGATTGAATCATAACGGGAACCATAGGCTGCACCAAAGATTATTATATACTAAAAAGATAGTTCAATCAGAGTAACATTTTAAAATACAAAAATTATTATTCTGGGTTCCGCTACATAGTGATGGGTTCCTCTGTTCTAAAGTAAAACAAAACATTGACGGGAAGTATTTCCTAAAACAAAAAAAAATTAGGAAAATTTTTAGGATATACTTCACGTATGTGCGTAGGAATGTGAAGTTTTTCCTAATCCTAATTAAACTTCGAATGTGTTAGTGTAAATAATATTTAAAATCCATATTAAACGATATGTTTCGTTTAATATGGATTTTAAATATTATGTAATAATTTATTTATTCATTATTACGATTTGAGTAAAATAATTCAAATATGTTAATTATTGTTTTTAAATATTTGCCTTCTAATTTTCATAGATATGTATCGAACTTAATAATAACGCATGTTTAGTGATGGCAGTGTGATTCGAAGCATTCAGTGCAGAATTATGGTAAATTTAACTGTCCCAAGATTCTTCGTGTACATTTTGGATTTTGATAGAGTGGCAGTGGCAAATTGCAATTATGCGACTCTCTATCTCACCATCGTTCTTTAGCTATCATACCCACAAATGAACTTTAAATACAGCATGTGGTCATTTATCTCGATTCATAACTCGAGCTTTTCAGTAGCGAAATTACAAGTATACGAAGGTATAGTTCGACTTCGTCACGCAAACGCAGTCGGGATCTTCCTGTATGAAAACAGCGGCTAGAATCCATTCAGAAGAAGTTCCGAAATATTTCCAATTGAGACAAAACTCGGTCAATTCCTAATCGATTATGATGGGACTAGGCATGTCGGATAGAAGTTGAAATTTAAAATGGTTTTTCAAAAAAGCTCTAGAATATGATCACCTGGGATTGAACTCGACCATTTCTTAATCGATTATAATAGAAGTGGGTGTGTTGGATGGAAATTGGATTATAAAATGATATTTGAAAAAGTTCTGGAATAACGCCATCTGGGACGGAACTCGGCCATTTCTTAACCGATTTTGATAGAATTGAATATGTTTGATGGAAATGAGATTGGAAAATGTTTTTTGGGCAAAGTTCTGAAATATGGCCACCTGGGACAGAATTCGAATATTTTTTAGCCGATTATGATGGAATTGAGTATGTTGGATGGAAATAGGATATAATAAAATGATTTTTGGAAGAAGTTCCTGAGTTTGGCTACTTGAAACGAAACTCGGCTATTTCTTAACCGATTATAATAGAATTGTGTATGTTATATGAAAATGGGATTCCAAAATGATTAGTGGAAGAAGTTCTGGTATATGATCACATGGGACGGAGCTCGATTATTTCTCAACCGATTTTGATGGATTTTGTATGTTGGATGGAAAAATGGTTTTTGGAAGAAGTTCTCAAATATGGTCACCTTGGATAGAACTCGGTCATTTACTAACCGATTATGATAGGATTGGGTATGGATGGAAATGGTATTAATCGGAAAACTCGGAAAACCCGATGTATCTTTAAATATATGGTAATGTCTTCAAATATCCTTAATCCTAACTACCAGAAGCCCTACTTTTTTGAAAATTGTATTTGATTTTCCGTTTGCATAGGTCTAGACCTACTCAAAAATTTTTGTCGTTATAGTTCCCGCCGTTTAGTATAATCGGAAAACTCGGAAAACCCAATTTTTTTAAATACATGTTTTTTTGTTAAAATATTATTATTCCGTTATCTTTATAAATTGTGATAATAGTTGTCAAAAATTTTCCAATGGGATAACAATTACCCGTTTTTATGTAGTTTTCGAATTGGTTTTGTATTACGTATTTTCAAATACAGATATACATTTTTATTATTGTTTTTGATTTTAGGAATAACTTTTGTTTTTAGGAAATACTTCACAACCGTAACAAAACAAAACAAAATCGTTCATATTGTAAATTTTTGCATAATTCATATTGTAAATTGACTCAGTCAAAGTCATCTTTATGTAAAATAATCTTTGGCTGCACCCAAGACTTGTGAATAGTTTAATTATACATCCATTTGTAATTTAAATTGAAAGCACTGCCAGAAAAACCTCGGTTAAAGCTTTTTGCCAAATGTGCCAAAGTCAATGAAAGTAGTGCATTATCGAAAGCTTTCCTAAATTGGTATAATGAAAAAATTGGCATACTAGAAGTGAAAATTAAAACGAAACCAATTTTCCATTCAACGTTTTATATATAAATAGTTACGATCGACCCCCTGGAATGTTGGCGGTAAAATACCAACCTTTTGTTTATTTATATACAATAAATGTGTTCACGGTTAATTTATCTCTCTGGTTATGTATATCGTCGCATTTTATTATAGCCTAACATATAAGATGTGCATATATAAAAAGATTATTATGCTCGTTACAAAGGTGATGATGATAACAATAAGACGAATAAATATTATAAAGATGTTACAATAAATATTTTATACATAAATAATATAATCAAATACCAAACCAAACCAAATATAAACCAAAAGTTTGCTTTTGTGTCGAATCCCTTCAATTACAACACCAAAAAGTGTATAAGGGACCCAATCCGCAAACACATACGATATATACTCGTATATATAGAGGTACATCTGCCCGATTGTTGGTTTTATTAATACGATTTTTTATGTGTTCGCACAATGGTTTTGTATGCGATACCTTCGCCCGAAACGATGCTCGATGATTATGATATTTCTAATAAATTTGTTGAGGTTTTGAAATGTTTTCTATTCTCTAGACGAGCACTTCACATATTCACAATGGTAATGCATGTCATATATATATGGATTAGCTTGTGATTTGATGTCTGTGTGTGAGTGTGTTTGTGTGTTGGTAACACATCATCCAAACAAACGTATATACATAAGAGTATGAATTTCGAAGTTGGCTTCGAAAAAGGTGTCGTAATGACCTAGCATAAATGACTGAAGATGCAATTCAACTATTGTTTGGTTTTTGGACGCGTATTTATACACCAAAAACATATTTTTTAATTGAATTACAAAGCGGTTTTGGATACAATACAATTTTTTTGTGTGTTATAATTAAAAGGTGTACGCGCGCTTTTCACGTATATATACATACACGTTTATATAGTGGCGGATCGTATATATTATTATTTAATCGACATTTGTAATTTAATTTAATTTAATTAAAGGTTTTGTTTGTTAAATACACTGTATATTGAGGTTAACGGTTTGACAGGATGATAAGGTGGTTTGGCCAAAAATACAATTTCGTATATATAATTATGCCGTGGTCTATAAGTAACACCTCGACACTGTGTTACGGCAAAAATTTTGCTGGAATTCAGAATGTAAGGAAATAGTCAAGGTACGAATAGTTTGGAATGCGCCAATCGAGACGTATTAATTGTTTCTGAATTATATGGATCCATTGCAATCCATGTTATTATAAGAGTTAAGAATCAATGCCAAAACTCTTTTCTAATGTAAAATCGTTCACATTCAACAAAAGCAATAATGAGCTGACATATTAGAAACTAAAAATCAGGTCAGAAACCCCCAACCGCTGGTCCAAGTTGAGTTAGAACCAGAAACTAAAAAACTAGGAGTCATTGTATGAAAAGAACTACACAAAGGTATAAATCTACAAAGGTACATTTTTTTGTCGGCTTTTACAGGCCATTACTGTCCCGTATCGTGGCATGAACGGCTTTATTTCTTCTTGCATTGTAAACCGAGCCCGCGCTTCATTCTGGCTTATTTTTCATTATTCAACTGCAAGGCGACACTCCTCATCAAACCAATCATTAATGGGTTTAGTTTTCACTATACCGAGAATGTGCTGGATCGCATCGACAACGGAAGGTTTTCAATACTTTCCAGATATTGCTGACAAGATCTTGATATTTTCGTTGCATTTCTTCATTTATCAGACCGTCACAGGAGAATCGCGTTATATACTTTCCTTTCCTCCCTGACTTATACGAAAACTGTCATCGTAGTTTTGCAGTGACTAGATAATGGCCTTGGATAACCCAAGCCCTTAAAGTTAACATCTTTTTAAAAGCAAAGAATTTACTTGCCACTTTGAGATCATGAGCAATCATCAAAAGTACATCAATTTTACTCCATTATCCGTCGTGTCGGGAGCACGAACCTATTTATATTATAACATAATTCGGTCTGATTTCTGCCAGCTCTAGCATTAAAGTCACCAATCTGACCAAACGCCAATATATCCAAATTACTTTAAAATGAGTCTTTATCTTGCGGTTGGCTTACGTCAGTAGGCGCATGCACACCGACAATTGACAGATTGACTTGCCTCATGTGCAAGTGAAGCTTTTATATTCAATTATCATTTTAATTCAATTATCAGCCTGAGGGCCTGATAGTCCAATACTGCCTTTTTTTTCTGTGATCCTATGAGAAATCCAACTTCCCAGGTCCTTAAGCGGGGGATAATTGTGGTTTTGACGGTATCCGATTTTTTTGGTTTGTTAACATTTTTAACATATATTGTTTTTTGTAAGGATGCGGGTCGTCAACCCAGCGATCCAAGCAAATTTAATTGCCTCCTATGAGTCCTATGACAAGCTATAGATACTGTGGTGGTTTTCTATGGGACTTATGTGTTGTTCGAAATATTTACGAAACATGGGTACCCCCACCCACAGGGCTCTATAGTTGGGATTTTACATATAAAAATTGTTCTTTGATGTAAACAATGTTTATTTACTTCTGCTTGACAAAGACTACTGCAAGACATTTTGTGATATAGGCATGTTATACGATATGTATTTTAAACTTCCACCAATATTAGTTAATAACACGAAGCACACAAGTTGTAACACTGGACTCATCAAGCTCGCTTAAGATTCATTATATAAACTAGAGTCAATTCAAGTCAGCTGTATTCACCACATAAGCGGAACTGACCTAGACGTGTACATGCGGTACGATTCGCCTTACTGGAGGAGTCTGAGTAAAGCAGAAAATATAAGTATATTTGCACAGTATATGGTATAAGTTATTTGCTGATATAAACCTGTCAAGAATTCAGTCAGTAAGTGGGGAATAATTTTTAATACAAGCATTCAAACTATATAGATCCAAAAAAGCACTTGGCTCCATGACTACATAAATGGAGAAATCGAGCGATAGTTAGCTTCTAAAAGCATTCTAATCCTTGAGAAGTGCGTATAAGCTTCATTTTACACTCCATTCGAGTTACCAGATTGTTGCGATATTTAAAATTTCTATATATTTGAAATTATGTCTAACATGATGTCATTGTCATTGTCATTGTTGTTGAGGACGTTTTTTATTAGTGGGAATGGCACCCAGGCCAAGCCTATATCCGATTCCCACTACGTCTTTCGTATCTTTTTATTATGCTCATTTCCGGTATGCTTAGCCAGGTAAGAACCTGTTTCCATCCCTGCCGCGTGGAGGCGCATACTCGTCTACTATCTTCTTAGTCATTTTCTGTTTAATTGGACACATATATATTCATATATATACACCCAGCGTCATGTGCTTAGTTTAGAGTGATAATTAACTTCTTTTTACTTCTAAGATTTCATGGTTAATCCAGGCTTTTTACTCTCCTAGTCATATTAGAATACTGAAGGATTTTTCTTTGTGTTAATAATTTATACTCAAAGTATTGATTTGATTTGTCACTTTCATTTTTATATGAACTGTTTATTAGAGATTAAAGCCTAGGTTAACCTGATGCTTTCAGTCTCGTCCGTCCGTCTCGCGCTTAAGATGTCATCGCAAAATTTCTTAAACGCACTGACATGATGAGGCAACATGAGTGCCAGCTTGCTAGTTGGCCAGACTACATTTATTTCATTACACAACAGCTCTCTAGCACTTTCTGCAAGAGCACATTCAAATAGGATATGGTCAGCCATTTCTGAGCTGTTGCCACACTCACAACTACTTGATTCTGATAGACCAAATCTATGCATGTATTCTGCGAATTTTCCGTGCCCCGATAGAATTTGCGTGAACGGAACACTTAATGGAACTTTGTTTTCTAGTCGAACGGCTATATTAGGCATGAAACTAAAAGTTTTTCTACCGTTGCTCGACTGATTCCATCTATCTTGCCATTTTATTATAGACGCTTTTCGAATATCTTTTTTGAGCTTGCTAAGGTTATCCGTCGTTATTTGCTCACCCCGTATTTGAATATTTCCGTAACTGACATCTTGCCGTTTTCTTATTTTATATTTTGCAATACGCTCACTCAACATAATGTCGATTGGTATGACTCCCGCAAGAACAGTAACCGCATCTGCTGAGACTGTCCTATAAGCTTTTGTTATACCGAGAAGAATCGCTCTTTGTGCACTTATAAGTGTTCTTCTATGATGACAGTTCATTCTGTCCTCCCAACCAGCGCAACCATATGTCATGGATGCTACCACTAAGCCTTCATAAATTAACGATAGGGTATTTTGTTTCAAGCCCCATATTTCTCTGGCTATTCTTTTCAGCATGTAGAATAATTTCTTGCTACTCCCTGCCACTCTCTTTACGTGTGAGGTTACACCGAGCCTTTCATCAAAATCCACCCTCAACCACTTTACTGATTTGACCATTTGAATTCTTTTACCATCTACCACCACCAAAGGTGGTCTTCTGATATCTAATGAACCTTTCAATTGGATCATAACAGTCTTGGAGGAGGATAGCTCCATCTTATTGCATTTCCACCAATCCACCATTCTGTCTATTGCATATTGTGCTTTTTCTTGAATGCTTAGTCTTGAATTTACGGCAAAGAGCATGACCTTATCATCCGCAAAAGCTACCTCATGGACATTATCTTGCATGCTACTGTTAAAAACTATATTCCAAAGGTGTGGACCCAAGATTGACCCCTGAGGGCAGCCTTTATTAACGCTTTTAGAGAGTGATCCATGATTTGAAACGACTGTAGCCGTCCTTTCAGAGAAGTAGCTATTTATGCCTGAGTATAAATTAAATGGACAGTCCATTCTTTTTAATTCTTTCATAATTGTAGGCCACCACAGATTGTCAAACGCTCCTGATATATCTAGGAATACACCTAGGACATACTTGTGCTCTGTTTCTTTTACAATTTTTACCATACTCGCCAAAGCATCTTCCGTGGATCTATTCTCTCTAAACCCAAATTGCTTATCATTATATCTTCCACTAGCATTGAATAAGTGCATCACCCTTTTTGTGATTAATTTCTCAAATAATTTACCTAAAACTGGTAATAGCATGATTGGCCTATATGCTTTGGGGTCAATGTGGTCTCTATCACCGCCCTTTTTGATTATTATAACTTAACATGATGTAGACAACTTTCTCATATTTAAACAATCTCTCTAAATTGTGGTGATTTGAAAAATATTGGATACTGTGCATTTGTTTGTTATTCCTGCCGTAAAATAAAAACAATGTCTATGATGTGATTTCTGGCATTCCTTTCGTATTGAACTCGCTCTAATTTTATCCCTATCCATATCCTGTTCTTCCTAGCCTGGTTGCTGCATTCAAGTTCCTTCTTCTCCCGACAAAAGTGGGTACCAGCTTTCTGAAGCTCTTAATGTCCATGTCCTAGATTGCAGGCTTGGTATATGCTATACATAGCTTAAAACGTTTGGAATTGGATCAGATTGACTCAATCCCAAATTGACAGGGACTTTGATGATGAGTGAACAGTGAAATGATGAGACGGCAGTCAATAAGGCGCTACTAAAAACAAGAGACAAGACTTCTCAATTCATTATTTTGAATCCATTTTTCACTTGTCTCGTATCATAAGGTTGAGCTTCGTCACACTTGAGAATTTTCTTGTCTTTTTGCAGTGAAGTCGTGAATCCATCAATGTTTGTACCAAATCTATATATTGATTGATGTTGTTTACGTTCCCCAGTAATAATTCAATGTTCATGGGTATTGTGTGATAAGCCATGCAGACGAAATGGAGGATATATGCCACAACACTAACTACTGTATATCATGTGTAAAGTTCTAATCTCAAACGAGTTCTACTGGAGTGATTTGAACTAAATAATTTTTGAAACCTAACTCGTAAATTGGAAACCTTATTGCTGAGCTTGTCATTATTACTGATATGTTGCCCGTTGTATAGCTTAATGGTTAAGATTTTGATATTTTCGTCACGTGCGGTTTCGAGTTCGATTCTCGCCGTTGACCAAAAAATTAACATGCACCGGATGACATAAAAATCGATTGTGTGTAAAAACACGAACAAATGATGGCCAAAGATTTACAATGAAGACCAGAAATACAAAATATAGGAAGCTGAAGCTGAAATCTAAAACTTTCACAATAATATAAATTGGACGATATAGATATCAGCAGCAATAAGGTAATAAGGTAGTTTTATTGTTAGAACGTGATTAAGTCTTTTTCGACTAATTGCTTCACACAAACGTCTCATAACGCCCAAATAATATTCTTTGTTATCGATCTGGCCTTCTGGTAAAAATTCATGATGCACCACATCGTTGTAATCCGTGAAAATCGTGAGCATTGCCTCCTGTTTTGACTGAAAATGACGTGGTTTTTTAGGTCTCGACTCATTTGGTGAACGCCATTTACCTGCCTGATGTCTGGATTGCATGTCGTACTCATAAACCCATACGTCTCGTTCACAGTAATGATCCTTTTAATAAATGTGGGGTCGGATTCAGCCCCGCAAATCATGTCTTTTGCGACGTCAACACGGTCTTTTATTGCACGAAATAGAGGTGTTTTGGCACCAATATAGGTCTTTTGGCACCAAAATGTCTTGGACAGAACTCAAATCGAAAAGATGGGAGCACCACAAGGTGATTATTCCGAGAACTATTTGATCAAGTTGTTATATCTAAAACCTGTCAATAAAAAAAGATGTGGATAACTTTATTTTATACCGGTTGAAAGGTTCAGAATTGGTTCAAACTATTTCGATCTCCATTTAATTGTTTGGTTATTTAATTGTATCGTTACTTTTATGAGGAAATCTAGCATGGGCAGAAGCTTTCAGCAAGAGGAGTATATCCGGTTATTTATATATACTTCGCTGAAAGGATGGTAACAACATCAGTAAAGCTTCTACACTGTCATTAGTTTCTTATTAACAATTTAAAATAACCATGCGGCATAACATATTTTTATAGTCTACATACTATGACTATTAGGATAAAACCAGCTCTAATGCTGCATCTCGGATGGGTAAAAAGAACGCTTATACGCTTTTGACCAAATTGTTTATATAGCTCGTCTTTTTCAACTTCACATGTGTTTATATACAGGGTTCATTTGGAATACATTTTTTCCACCATTTTGACAGTCGAGAAGTACACACGTGAATACCTTTGCCACAAGTCAATCATCACATTAACATTAAAAATAGTACGTGAAACTTTTGGAATAAATATGGTACGTTCAAAGCCTAATCCAACGACATCGAGATAATTCAACGACATCGATCAGATGGCAGATTACTTTCTTCACCGTGGGGCCATCGAAGCCGACCTTACCTTTTTATCATTCGGTTCGGATTCACAGGCGGTACTTGACTGAGGCAGCGTACTTGCTGTCATATAATTTCATGCATAATATCAGGAATTCATATACAATTAAGTTAAAGGACTCGATATGTGCCGTTAACATCGCGTTTTAGGCCATATATAACACGCATGATTCTTCTTTCGTATGTTAAAAGTCATCTTTCGCACTCATCCGTTAAAATTCCCCCATCCATACATGAAATCGAGTCTGATAAAAGCTCTGTACAATTTGAGCTTGTTCGCATTTGCAAGATATTTAGATTCAGAAGTTTTCGATAGCAAAAGTGTTAATTTTGACACAGCATCGTAACTGCGTTATATTGTCGTTTTACACAGATGAACCCCATATTCATTAATATTCGAGCTGATATCATAGCCACTCTCGATTGATCAAGTCATACACTTTTTTAAAATCTAGAAATATCTGGTGGCTAGAGCGGGATATTTCAAAGTACTTGGAAAGATTCATCCATAGTGAATCCACGCGTCTCAACTTAGTCCTTACGAACCATTTATACGTATTAGTGCACATTTTAGGTGGTGACCCAACGAATGCTTTTACACACGATGTATGTCATTCGGTGCATATTAATTTTTGGTCAACGGCTTGATGAGAAAGCTCTCTTAACCATTAAACTACAACCGACGACTTTAATACCTAATATCGTGCTCAGGTATAGAGCTCATTAGATTATCCAAATTATTGTCAAATAGTTTTAATTTTACTGTCGTGAGGTTCAGACGTAAAATAAAATAAACGAAAAGTGCAGTGTTAGTGCTTTTTATGTTGTTATATTTTTTCCAATTGTGTGAATGACTTTACAATTAAATACACACGGTGCAAAAAAAACTAATATAAAAAATTGTAATTTAAATATTTAATAAGTGATAATGTAAACATGTTGGGCCTTTTTTCCCCAAAAAAGACTTCTTCGAAAATCGAACGCCGAACACAATCTACAACAAACTTTCACCAGTTCGACCAGTAGAAAATGTAAATATTGCAAGTGCAAGTGTAAACCAAGTGGGTAAAGTTCAACACAGCCCAAAGAAAACATTCATGCCAGTGATTAAAACTGCTTCGTCGACTGAATTAACTAAACCACCGTTTAAAAATAAAAATCAAAACAGCGAAGAAAAAATTAATTCATCAGCAAATTTAGCAATGCTAAACGAAAACATTAGTAATGAACACAGTGCGACGAACTCTAGTGACCTTGGTCAGTTTCAAATTAAATTAGTGCAAACCGGTTTGGATAGGTATATCACTGTTCAATCTAAAAGAAAACGTATAGTCCGAGATCTGCCCAATTTGCTGGTAGGAGCAAAGTGACACGAACTGAACTAAGTGTTAACCAAATACCTCTTGGCAACCGTTTCTCTAGTTTAGAGATCGTTGACCACAATACAGCGCCGAAATCTAAAACTGTGAAACCGCCTCCAATTTACTTAAGGGAAGCATCTAATAATGAACTGGTTAATAAAATCGCAACATTATCAGATTCTAAATTTTATATTGCTCCGCTCAAAAGAGGTAATATACACGAAACAAAGATCCAAAAACTCGAAATCGATGGCTTCAGAGCCGTAGTTAAAAATTTTGACGAAGTTGGTAAAAAATATTACACATACCAACTAAAAAGTCAAAAAAGGCTGACTGTTGTGCTAAAAGGGATTGAAAGCTGTGTAGATGTTAGCGACATTCAGGCTGCACTTGCTCCATCCAAAGTTTCATGATGATGATGGAAAAACAAATGAGCATGATGATGCAAAATATGAATACGCTTATGCAAATTATAGTCAAAAATCAAAAATGACAGTTCTAAAAATAGCTATTTGGAATGCGAACGGACTTTCGCAACATAGAGCTGAGGTTCAAACCTTTCTTATCGAACAAAATATAGACATCATGTTAATATCTGAAACACACTTCACAAAACAAAATTTTTTAATATTACCGGCTATTCCGTTTATGACACCAAACATCCGGATGGAAAAGCACACGGCGGCACTACAGTCCTAATAAAAAGAAGATTGAAACACTACGAACTTCAGAAAGATCATATCCAAGCCACAACTATCTGCTTGGAAGAATGGTCTGGGAAATTTGTAATATCGGCTGTCTACTGTCCACCGAAACACGCAATTAAAAAACTGCAATTCATCGATTATTTTAATCAGTTGGGAATGAAATTTCTAGCTGGGGGTGATTACAATGCGAAACATGTGCAATGGGGTTCGAGGTTGATGTCACCAAAGGGCAAGCAACTCTACGAAGCAATGAACGAGAAAAACCTAGATTATTTATCATCTGGACATCCCACATATTGGCCTACAGATAGAAAGAAAATTCCTGATTTAATAGATTTCTGTGTAACTCGAGGAATAGCACGCACCAATGCCCAAGTCGATAACTGTTATGATTTATCATCAGATCACTCACCAATAATAGTAACACTAAGTACCCAAGCATTAAAAACTGCACCACCCCAACGTTTAACTAACAAACTAACGAAATGGGTACTCTATAGAAACATAGTAGATGTAAATTGTCATCTGGATGTCCCACTTCTCACACCAGAAGATATTGATGCCGCGATAGAAAATTTAAGACAAATAATGGAAATGGCTGCAAAAAAAGCTACTCCGGAGATCAAAAATTCAGAAAAAAGTAATAAGCTTACAAGTAACATTCAAAAGTTATTGGCAGAGAAGCGGGCAATTCGGCGACTATGGCAGCTTCACCAATCTCCTTTGCATACATGGAAATTAAATAGAGCTATTACAGCTCTGAGAGAAGCAATACGGGAAGAAAAAAATGTAGGAATACAGAATTACCTTAGTGAGCTCACAGCAAAAGAAAAAACAGATTACTCACTGTGGAAGGCAGCAAGAAATTTAAAACGGCCAGAGCTATCAAACCCACCGATAAGGAAACCAGATGGTCACTGGGCCAGAAGTGACTTAGAAAAGGCTATCGCTTTCTCTAACCATCTACAAAAAGTGTTCACCCCAAACGAACAAAATAATGACTGCGGACTACCACAGCTTACGAGGGACGAGTCGAACCCAAATCCATTAAAATTTAAATGGAAATGCGTTAAAACGGTTATCAAAACCTGCATAAATCCTAAGAAAGCGCCAGGCCATGATCTAATAACTGGAAAAATGATAAAAGAATTACCAGATAGATGTATAAAATACATAAAATATATTTTTAACGCGATTATGAGATGTGGATACTTTCCCCAAAAATGGAAAATATCTCAAATTATCACGATTCCAAAGCCAGGTAAAAACGAAACCCTAGTCTCGTCGTACAGGCCAATAAGTCTACTCCCGATAATTTCGAAGCTTTTTGAAAAGATGTTACTACAAAAACTAATACCTATATTATCTGAGGGTCGCATTATACCAGATCACCAATTTGGATTTAGAGAGCAGCACGGCACAATAGAACAGGTGCACAGAATTGTAAATACAATTAAGCTTTCCTTAGAAGAAAAGAAATGTTGCTCGGCAGTTTTCTTGGATATTGCGCAAGCTTTCGACAAAGTATGGCACGAAGGATTAAATTACAAAATTAAAACTCTTCTGCCTAGACAATTTCATGCAATTTTTCAAAACTACTTAGCCCAAAGGATGTTCCAGGTGAAACAAAATACGGCTACTACTGATTTAACCGAGATAAAGGCAGGAGTACCGCAAGGTAGTGTATTGGGACCTGTGCTATACTTGTTATTCACAGCTGACTTACCAATAACTGAAAAAATTATAACTTCAACTTTTGTTGATGACACAGCCATATTGTTTTCACACAAAAATCCTCAAACAGCATCGAGAGAATTACAAGAACATCTGCACAAAGTAGAAGATTGGTTAAAAACTTGGCGAATAAGGACGAATGAATGTAAATCAACACATGTAACATTCACACTGAATAAACGTACATGTCCGGCAGTAAAATTAAACAATATCACAATTCCTCAACAAACAAACGTAAAATATCTCGGTCTTCATCTCGATAGAAGATTGACATGGAAAAAGCACATCGAAACAAAACGTCATCAATTAAAAATAAAATTTTCGAAAATGTATTGGATGATCGGAAGAAAATCGAAACTCTCTCTAGACTGCAAGGTTCTACTATAAAAAGCGATCCTAATCCCCATATGGACATATGGTATCCAACTATGGGGCTCAACTAGTGCATCAAATATAGATATCGTACAAAGAACACAAGCAAAGATACTTCGTATCATTACAAATGCCCCATGGTATATTCGAAACAGCAACATCCATAGAGACCTAGGAATCAAAACTGTTAAAGAGACAATAAAATCATGCAGCCTAAAATATCAACTGTAACTGGAATCACATCCTAATGAATTGGCTAGAGAGCTACTAAGGCAACCGAAATACAAACGGCTTCGCAGAACAGATCCTTTAGATTTAATATAATAATTACACATTTCACGCATGTTGAGCTAACACACTAAAACTAATTAGTAATATAATTTAAAAATAATAATGCATACTGATTTTAAGTATTAACATTGGTTAAGGCTTAAGTTAAAAAAATTATAGTTTTTAAGAATTTCACACTTCTTTTAGTTTCGTAAAAAGAAAGATTCAAGAATAAAGCCAATGGCAATAGTTACAAAAAAAAAAAAATTGTCAAATGAATCTGACACAGATGAAAGCCCAAAAAAGTTGGTCTTACATATATGGCCTTGGAACTTAGAACAAATCATCCCCACTGTTAGTCATTCGAGTTTCTTGAAAAGCCACGAGTTCCAGCCAATCCTGCTCATGCTGGTGATAAAGCCGTCAAACGCACCAGATTTGCACTCAGATCTAGTCATTTCTTACAAGCTCTAACGATATTTAAGCCAAAAAAGGAGCAAACATTTCGAATGGACACCCTGTATATACTTATAACAAAGCTTTATATATAACAACAATGTCAACAATAATAATCGAGTCTCATTAATTAAGATGTTCGAAATACTAAACAACTGTACGAGTTCGATTATCAATAGATCGACCATATAGTTCGGAAATATTTCATTTTATTTTGATTTTACACGCATTATTGGAAAATCTTTATACAAAAACGTGTTCTATATTTACCTTTTTGGAAATAAAACAAAAAATTCCCATAATCCACTTTGAACTTGTTAACCAAATTTCAATCGGTTATGTCGGCACACATAACGTCTCCGTTTGATCTTAACATACTATATAGCCGTATACACAGTATTTTTGTGTTCGGTTGAAAAATGATATTTCAATTCACAGTGGATACCAATTTTTTATTATTATTATTATTATCATTATTACTATTATTATTATTATTGTTATTGTTAGAAATAACATTTGTTAATGTTTTTATTAGATATATGCGTATAAGAATACATAAGAATGGCTGCAATTTTTTTTTTGTACTCATCTCGTGAAACATTGGATTGGGTACATAAGTCAAGTATTTTATACATGTATACAGTGGATTAACGAAATGTGGTTCGAAGAGAGGCAGCTGTCTAATCGACTGTATAATTTATGTGTTCCATATTAATTCACCTGTGAGTAATCTAATTTGATAACAATAGAAATCGAACGATGAAAACCCAATTTGGGATGAGAAAAAGCTCGCCCTCTCTCTCACATATATTATGTATGCAAATTTATGTTTGTTTGTATGTCGACCGCCGACTGTGCATATAATACACGTCTACATAATTATGATCAAACGCGGAGCCGAATTATTTATAACAAAAGATCGCGTATATGAGCATTCGAACGTATATGATCGCGCTCTGTGTGTTTGATCCTTTATCGAGCGCGCAGGTTATGTATATCGGCCATATTGTTATGTATCAACATTCTCTTGACTTCGTATATTTGATTTTCGGTTATATGTTGCAACAATATTTACCCATCCGATGGTACAAACAATGAGCGAATCAAATGTGTTGTTTTCCATAAATTGGGATGCGTTCGTGACAACAATAGAGGAAAACTATTCAATTAGATCGGAGAGTGAGAGACACATGTATCATATATTATATATATATATATATAAATAGGGGACGGGGACGGGAATCATTTTTGTTTTTTTGTTTAAATTGATACACTATCCCAACACTAATAGCAATAACATAAGAACAATGAGCCAACTAAATGTGTTTGTTGGATTTTGTCCCGGAATATATGTACGCATGGTTATGATCATGAGAAGGGTGCGAATTTTATACGAGTATATAGGGGATTTGGAGGTAAATTTTGAAAATATTTTTGGTATTTTAAAATGTTTATTTTGATGTTGCAATATGCTCATTTAAATATAAATTGAATTATTTATGTACTGTCTACTGTGTATATATATTCATTTGTAAACTGTCACCCATTTTGGGTATTATACCAAAAATCTCATAGAGATTTCATGATATTTAGAAAATTTTGCTAATTCAGTTTCCAAAAGATGATTTTTCTAACATATATCTGTGAAATTTTTATTCCGGTGTCAACCTTATCAAAACCATAACAAACAGAAGCCCCTTGTTAGTGTGTGAGACGAGATGTTAAATGTTGAAAAATATTTTCTGTTCGAATTTGTCGTTTTGTCGCATCATCAAAACAAATTTGTAATTGGGAGATTTTTTGGTTTTTCCGGAACGTTAATAGGGTGAAAATTGGTAGCGCTAAAGCTGTGTCTCTTATACATACATTTTGGTTTAATTGTAATTTAAAATAATATTCGATTTATGACAAATTGTGTACGTATGGTAAAACAACCAGATCGTGTCGATAAATTAAGTCATCAATTGCCCGCCAGCTGAATTACGAGACCTAAGTTAATAGTCAATGTCGGAAGAAGAGATGTGGTCTCATAGTCGAGTTTCAAGGCAACAGTATATAAATCATAAATCAAGGACAGCTAAACGCATTTGTAGACAGAAGAAGCGCAAAT
Organism: Tipula lateralis; assembly: GCA_963932295.1. Lineage (NCBI taxonomy): Eukaryota > Metazoa > Arthropoda > Insecta > Diptera > Tipulidae > Tipula > Tipula lateralis. The sequence goes on along the minus strand of OZ010736.1, from coordinate 176,217,903 downwards.
GGTGGAAGACTAAGAGTAGTCTTAAGAGGACAACAACTCAGCAATGAGCACAAAATAAAAATTTTCTGATCTAATGTTCCACATATATCACAAGCTGTATATCCTCAAATACAGAACGCATATAGATGATCATTGAGAATCCATCCTATGAGGAATTCACAATGGTCTTGAAGAGACTAAAGAGAAATCGTTCACCAGGAGTTGATTGCATTAATTCAGAGCTCTTGATATTCGGAGGGCTAACTTTATGGAACTGTCTTTTTGACCTTGTTCAATTGGTATGGCGAAATGAAGTTTTGCCTGAAGTGCGAGAATTATCGCGGTATAGCTCTCCTTTGCACAGCTTACAAGTTACTGTCATACATTATCTTGGGAAAAATTATCCCTCTGGCGAAGGAAATTGTCGGTGACTACCAAGGAGGATTCCATCCAAATTGGTCAGATACTGATCAAGTTTTTTCGCGATGATTGATCAAGTTACATCTCGCGATGTACACCAGGTATTCCTAGATTTAAAGCAAGCCTATGATTTGATCAACCGAGAGAGACTGTGGTATGCGCTTGAATATTTAGGAATACCGAAAAAATATGTACATTTGTGTAGAATGACAGTAACGCAGTCACAAAGCTGTGTTAAAGTTGAGAACAGGCTATCGAGAACTTTTGCAATTACTACTGGTGTTCGACAAGGAGATGCGCTGTCCCCGATACTTTTTAATCTCATGTTGGAATACATCCTTCGTAAAAGTGAAACACCTCAGGACAATATCTTATTCCGACAATTCAATCAACTTCTTGCTTATGCAGATGATATCTGTGTGATTGGATTAAATGGCAACGGAGTGAAAGAGATACTTGATCCACTGGAACAGCTTTCAGCTTCTGTTGGTCTCAAAATCAACGAGTCAAAAACCAAATATCTAATCTCTGGTTTTAGAGACCAAGACGCAATTGATTTCAGTAGTGGTAACCTCACGTTTGAAGGAGTGATGAGATTCAAGTATCTTGAATCTCCCATCACTCACGATAATAGTGTGGGCGAGGATTTTAAGGTCCGCCTTGCTGCTGAAAATCGGGCTTTGTATCCTCTACGTCCAGTGCTGAAATCAAAATATCTTGCAAATACGGATAAGCTGAAGCTGTACAGAGTGTTGATCAGACCTGTTGTCATGTATGGATGTGAGAGTTGAACCTTGACGGATGAGTACATGGCTTCTAACATTCAAGAGAAGAATCATGCGTGTGATATAGGGCCCAAAACGCGACGTTGATGGCACATACCGAGTTCATTTCAACCACGAGATCAGGAATTTAATGCAAATTCCTGATATCGTGCATGAAATCAAAAGACAGTGAGTACGCTGGCTCGTACACGTTCTACGTGCGAATCCGAGCCGAATGATACAGCGATCTTTGAAGGGAAAGTCGCCGTTCGGTAGGCGAAGAGGTCGCTGTCGGTGACGATGGCTCCTCGGGGTAGAGAGTGATCTGGCATCTTCTGGTTGTTTGCAATAATATGAAGAGCTGGCACGTGATCAGATTGTTGACACGGTACGGGCCAATAATGGACTGTAAAATCCGAAAAAAAATGAAACATGTAAAAATAAAAAGTGTATTGACCAAATCGCGCAGTGGTTAAAGCTGCGGCAGTTGGAGTGGGCTGTGGTTCGAATCTCAATAGGGAAGCTGGATGAATTTTTAACCATCTAATTACACGACGGGTGCTGTGAATGAACACATCTATTAGATATAACCCTCTGTTAGAGTACAGAGTTCCATGTCAGTTCTATAGGCTGACGTGGAGCTATACCATGACATCTATACCCAAAGGTAATCGATTTGTCTATGTAATTGTGTAAATGAGTAAGAAAATAAACAGAGCCGAAAAGAGTTGGCGGGGGTGGCTTGGAACAAATTGCAAAGATAGACAGAGACAGAAAATAAGAAGTGATCCAAAATTTATACCCATTAGACACCAGCACGTACAAATTCGGATATCCAGTTTACATCGATTATAAACAAATTGTAGCCAAAGTTAATAGATCAATCGAAATAACCGTTTGGTTGCAAGAACGACACTAAAGTCCTGAGTATGGTTAATTACTATATTAAGAACTGACACTCACCGTCATAATCGTGGCGTTTTGAGTCACATAATAAATGAATGATGCTTTGAACGTCAGAATCTATCTCGTATTCATTCAGTAACGTTCAAGTCAAGACATATCCAGCATACCAGCTGCCCCAGTATCACTGTCCCAACCCAACGACAATCCTGATCGATTTACCAGTTCATTTGAAACTCTAGGTAAACCATGTAGTAGTAAATTTTGCAAGAACATGGAACCGAACTATTAGCTGTTCACAGGCGGGTACTAGCGGCCGATTGGAAAGCGACTAATATTTTTAACGTTTGTGCTTTCTTTAAATTTCAGAATACAAAATTCAATTTATTAGAAGTTGGACATTCGCAAACTCTGATGTGTTTCTGTTTTTACGCATAGATGTCAGTAATATTTACATATTTTACTTTTCATTTTGTAAAAAATTTTGTTTTAAAAATACAATTATTTACATGTATATAAAAGTGGTCAATGCTCAGTTGCTACTCAAAGAGAGGAGGTATACAAACCATATTAAATAAGATGCGTTGGCTCAACAAATGTTAATTTTTGGTGAACGGCGAGAATTGATCTCGCGACCACGGCCTGATTAGAAACTCTCTTAATCATTAAGCTACAACCGGCGACATATAACTTTGTTCATCCTCATCATGTTTTAGCCCCTATTGTTATTTGAATTCGAGACCTTCAACTCCAGCGGACGCACTTAACACTTTACCTGCCATAATACACACTTTGAGATATTCCTAGATTATGTTAAACTATGGGACAAGTCATTTAATGAGCTTACACACGATGAAGTAAACTTATACTGATGCAGTTTTTAGTAGTGTGACGATGAGCTTTATCGAGTTCTGTATAAACCAAACCATTTGCTACAAAATATTCTCTTGATGGAGTAATTGACTGATAACACGGTTTTTACATATAAAAATCGAGTAATTTACATAAGGTTATTTTTTACATTCTATATGTAAAAAATGAGTTCATGTAAAAAATACTGGCACGCCATCTCTTATTTAATCTAATTGTAAATTATATTTAATCTCTTCGACGGTTAACTTACTTCCTCCTTTTCAAAAACCGTATCCATATTTATTTATTTTCTTCATATCGACTTTTATCGCCATCTATTATTTAACACAAATTATTATTTTAAATTTTTGTCGATTACAACAATATGCTCAACCGTATTCTTTAATGTAGCGCAAGCATTTGACAAAGTATGGCACCAGTTGCAGGGGCTAGAATTCAAACTTCACCGTGATCTTCCGTAGCAATTTTTTTCAAATATTAAAATCATACATATCAGAGAAGCACTTCCGAGTAAGATATGATAATGAATACTCCCAATTAAAAAGAGTAATAGCAGGAGTACCACAAGGAGGTGTTCTTGGACCAATCCTTTATCTCCTATATACTAGAGATATACCAACTATACAGAAACAACATTGGTTACTTTCGCCGATGACACGGCAATACTTGCAACAGCAAACAGCATCAAGGGCTCTACAAGTAAATTACAGAGTGCTATTAACCTGATCTAAAAAAATCTAAATGTTAATCATATACAAATTATGATAAACTCGATAACAGTACCGCATGCAAACACTGCTAAATATCTCGGCATGACTTTAGATGCTAAACTTAGATGGAAGGAACACATAAAAAAGAAAAGAGATGAACTAAACATAAAATTCAAAAAAATGTATTGGCTCTTAAGAAGACAATCTGAACTAGCGATCCACAACAAACTTCTGTTATACAAAAAAATTCTAAAACATGTATGGACATATAGCCAATTCTGGGGTTGTGCCAAGAAGACATATCTCAAAATCATACAAACAGTTCAAAATATGATCTTGCGATGCATCGTTAATGCACCGTGGTACATTCGAACCCTCCGTACTATGCAACGTAAATTACTAAATGGGTACGAGACTCAGTCGTATATAAAAAAAAACTCAATATTATAATGCATTTTTAACGTTTAAAGTTAGGACAGCTTTAGAAAAAACTTCACTTCATACACATTCAAATGAAGAAACTTCAAAACGCTCGGGCGATCAATTCAGTGTTTCCACAACCAGTTATTTAGAAATCGCATTATATCCACAACTTTTTTTGATTAACGACACCTTGGAATAAAAGACTGAACCAAGTTTCCACAAAGAGGTATTAATATTGTCAAAATTGACCCCCCAATAACACTTTAATACCCGACTGGTGTTTTGTTAGAGTTGTGTGAAAAGCGAAGTAAATACAAATTTGAATAAAGTTAATTAGACCAGCATCAAAAGTACCATCGATGTCACCAAAAAATATCCCAAGGCTAACATTGTCTTATTGAAAATTACATCTAACTGTCGAGAAATCTCTAACGTTCAAAATCACTAAAATTATTGTGAAAACAAGAAAACCATTTCGTTTTACTAAATACGCGCCCTTATCTATGTTAATGAACAAATCGAACGATGGTAGATTTTAGACCTTATAAAACAGATGGCACTGCGAATGGTTTTTTACGTACAATTTACCTTTCATGTTATTAACATAAAAAATTAAAAAACCTTTAAAAAATCATTTTCACTCATTATTCTTTATCTGTATGGCACGAGTTGAGTTGAAGAACTCTGATTCCTGGGTAAGAAATCAATGAGATTGTGCTAACCTTCAGATGGTATCTATCATCCACATTCAAAGCATCTATCAGTTTATGTATATTCGCTCGTTGTTAAATTGATGTTCAGTTTATGTATATTCGAGTCCGTAAAATTGTCAAGCGTTACCTTCGGTGAATCGAATTTATTTATCTTTGCTTCAACACAAGATACTTTTGGGGCAAATATCTCCTAAAGTTCAACCTAGCTATTTCTTTAGTTTACAAGACTTTTGTCTGCCAGTATCTACTTGCCTTATAGTTGTTGCTATTGTGTCAAGGCGGTTATCCTTGTCCTACTTGATTTATACTCTTTTTTCGGAAGAATTAAAATTTCGTTATCTCTCACAATATCACAATACGTTGTATATATCGTTGTTGGTGAAAGAGTTCAACCGAGCAAATCTATCAGTATTACTATAACATCTTGGATTTCGTGACTTAATTTCAAATCGGAATCGAAGATTGATGGTGAACGGCATATGGAATAGTGAGTGACATTAATTGTGGATCAAATAAGTGAATGATTTGTTCTAAATTATTTTGGTTTATCTTAAAGGCTTTAGATTTAACCGCCGCATAACTACCAATAGTTAAACGTCTGAATGCAACACCCTGATGAACACATTCATAACAAAGACAAAACCAGCAAAGAGAATATTTGTTTCAAATTCCTTGAGACATATTCTCAAAATAATCGAAGACAGTAACAACCTGAACTTTTATGACAATGTGTATAGACTGACCGTTTGGAATGTTTTGTAACGAAGACACTGTTAAATGGAATTTACATGTAATATACTTCGGTAAATATTTGACATCTTAAGACAGATGGCACAGAGATCTGGTTTTGCCTTTTTTTTACATCTAATTTACATTTTATGTAATTTACGCTATTGTTTACATAGTTTACATACAAATGTAAACAACGTTTTATACATGTAAAATCACAACTGAATATTAAAATTAGTATTTATCGCCGACATTGCGAGAAAATGATTCGGAAAATCTGTCTTATGGACGACGACAGTGAATACTGGGGAGTCATCTAAAGAAAAAATCTACAAGATGAAATGTAGTCTTAAAAATAATTAACCATCACATATAGTACTGCATCTGCTTTAGTGGTTTTGCAACGTAAGCGTTGAATCGATTATATATAGTGTTTGATTAACAAAACAAATGTCAGAAACAACAAATCTTGATGTCAATGACCTTATACATAGACTAAAGGGCTAATTTAAACAGATACTGAATATACGGATTTGGAACACCATCGTTTTAGAGATTTATCAGGTCTGATCTAGCGGTGGTTTATGCCGAAACAAAGGTGTGAATCAAATTACATACCGTTTCGGTATTTCATGCGTATATACCAGACTAAAACTCTATTTATTTTCGTGGGTCGATACGTCATTTGTATTGAACTGATTAACATCCAAAGAGATGGCAGACATTCGTAGGTTTTTTTGACTTGGTGAAATAAAAGTGAAGTTAGATCGTACCAACAGATATGACTACTGTGACACATTGACTAAAGTACTCGTATACTATCTTCCATGGTAAATAAGAACTAAAATAAAAAAGTCACCATTACCACCTCACTGAGGTTTTTCAGTTAAAACTACTCCGAAGAAGGTTGAAAGAAAGTTTCATCGGCCGGAAAGGTTATGACTAAAATCGAATTGTTGCTACAATGTAATGATAAACTGAAAGAAACGAGTAGTGTTCCAGTATGACAATGCACCAGTTTGGCTCGTCGAGACAAAATTGTGTTTCAGAGAGATTGATACATTGTACCTTTTTGGGGCTAGGAATTGCAAATTGTTGCAAAATGACGCCAGAAGAAATGATATAGTATTATCAGATACTATTAAAATTCGTAGATTATGTTCACTGCTCATTGGTTGCTAGAATGTCGCAATTAAAACACGATCAATCGAATATATTTCGCAATTTTTAAACGCCATTTCGGAATTGATATCAATCAGTGCTTTCATAATGCTATTTATTAAAATATAGGAACGTTCTAACTACAACGGCAACTGACTATTACTGTGTCGATATCTGATAGACCATCATAACCCCTGTTCTTATAACTTATTCAGATTCCTCTGATCCGTGATCGGGTAAATCATTTTCTGTGTCGAAGAATTATCAAAATTTTTATCTTCGCTATTAGGATCCGGTTGTAGCTTAATGGCTAAGAGAGTTTGTCATCACTCCGCAGTTTACAATTTGATTCTCACCGTTTACGATTGTGTGTAAGAGAATTCGTTGGGCTGACCATCAACAACGTGCACCAAGCGTATTAATGGTTCATAAGGTTTTGTGGCGACGCGATTAAGGCCGTTTACGGCCTTTAAGCCATAGATTATTCATTAGATTATAACGATCATCTATAGTGAAATTGCAGTCGGAATTGAATGAATAGTAGGAGAGCAGCTATCGCCATCAGCAGTCAGTAAAGCACATCTATATAGACAGTGAGATGAATCGCAGGAACGAAACTGTGCCGTTGATCACATTTTATGGTACCTGTTACTTTTTGAGCTGTTTGATTATTTCATGTTTATTATAAATCCCGGCATAGTGAATCAGTCGAATTTCGACATCGCATTCAATAGCAGGGCTGTTGGGATAAGCATGAATTCCTAAAAATTGTATATCGGATATTTATTTTCAAACCGACTTCAATTGCCAAATCCAATAGTTTTTAGTGGTTTATGCAAACTTACTTGCTGCAAAATCGAGATTGTTTACCATGTGGGATAAACTCTATGTCCATGGCATTATCTATATAGCATAGTGAGGAGACACAATTCTATCTCATTCCTCATGAGTTATGGTCACTCTGGTTCCTTAAATGTTGAATTCTATTTCATCATTTCAGTATGTTCCTGATAAAATCTCTAATCGTAATCGAATGCTTAAAACTTGTTTTTGCACTCAGCTCCTATCGGGATCAGAACCCAGTACCTTCTTCTGGTACCCAGTACATTTTATGGATTGTTTCACTATGATTTCGTTATGGTATAAGTCTTACTGTTCGCTATATGTGCAGTAGTCGTCGAAAAGTTATTTTCATCAACATTAAGCTGTCTAGACTTGTAGTCCTAACCAGACTTATTGGTCTAATCTATTTAAATCCATTTTGGAGGCAAAATAATAGCTTTTTCGATTCTTTCTCATACGAATTTCTTCGGTGGTATTTTACAGCTTCTCTCATTTTTTATGAAAGCTCTTGGTGTCTTTGATACAGTAGTTTTTGATACCTGATTCTTGTGCCAGTTCGGATCTTACTATTTTTGTGTGGTCACCTACTAAATTAGTAGTATTACTAGTAGTGATGAACTAGTAGCCGAAGCGTTATTTTCTCCATTGTTGATTGTTGTTGAACGTAACTGGGGTTTGCCCACGATTAGCATTGAAAGATAGATAGTTGTGCTGGACTTGGAGATGGTGAAGCGTCACTCCTCTTTTAAACGTGAGATAAACTTGGAAGTTTCAGTAAGATTTGTCGAATTGGGTGTTTCTAAACAGTATATGTAAAATCATTTTGTGTGTTTCACTAGCAGACGGTTCAGCCACTAAATATCTGTTGTCAAAAATTCAGAACCAAAGCCAGTGTTTTCCGACATTTTATTTGATTTGTCTTATTGAGCGCCATCTTATTTATTACAGTAAAAATACAGTAAAAGGTAACTTATACCAAACGTCTCGGCACTAACATAAGACAGTCGATCTGCTTGGTATTCACCAACTTTTCAAAGGAGATTGAACAAGGTTGGACATTCAATACTTCTTCGCTATATAAACATTATATATTCCAGACGAATCGACCTGATTGTTTCTTTTGGACATCGCTTAGAGATTCCTTAAGAGCTTATTTGTGCCAGATGACATTACATATATGTTGATCTAAGAGACCATAAAAGTCGACCATATAATGTTGCCTAAGGAACCTTAACTGTTCAAGACCAGATTCATCAAACACTTAAAAAGGAACGATCGAGATCGCTAAGAAGACCAGCACTAATCTCTATAGTAATTGATGACGTCATTAATTTCGTCTGCGGACGTAATTGTTGATACTGCTTCAACGTTGATAGACGTCTTAACATGAACTCGCCAAAGCTTATTAGAGGACATCAGGATGCATCAGGATTGGACCTCGAGCGATGAGTTGAGTTTGCGAGAAAAGATTCATTCGTCCTATGTCGTCATTCTTATATATAGAGTTCGGTCGATGAAGATCAATGACCTGTTTATAAATAAAGTTTGCAAGTTGGCATTTCAACTGAGACAAACTCACGCAGTAGCATATAGTATATTGCATATCTTTCTTGAATCTTTGTCAATATACCCAAGTTGGTAATTTGATCCTTGCATTTCAATTAAAAACTACAAATCGAATTAACAATTATTTACCCAACACAAAAAGTGGGCGGGAAAAAACCCTTTTCCATTCTAAAACGTAAAAGGATGTTTTAATCAAAACTTGCTGCTGTTATATACAAGATCAATGCGGAATATAATAAGATTTCAAAGTACCAAAATACCGTCGTCGTCGTCGATCAATTCAAAACAATTTTCCATTTGAGTATAAAAAGGATCAAATTATTCCCATATCTCGTATATAATAGAAAGGTTGTTTGATGAATTAAAGTTGAGCGCGCATTGTGTACTTCGGCGGCAATTTAATTTTTTTCGTTTGGTAAATATGACACCTACCAACCTATACTCGAGTATATAGGTATACAGATAGCAAGGATTTAATCCAAAAAGAACTCGATTAAATGGTTTGTAACTGGTTTGCCGACGATTTCCGCTTCTCCGCATACATACATACATATAAGTACTAGTCCCGAAAAGGGTTAAATTACACATTTCGCCTAATCAAAATTTTATAAGCAAATATTTACGTTCACAAGTCATATTCGGATTCGATCCTCTGTATTATTACATACATATACTGTGCTTGTGTAATAATTAATTATATATTATTTTCGGGAACGGGATCGGGAACCATACAAATATTTTCATTTACAATTAAATTATATATAAATGGTTCGTTCGGCAAAGGTCCTGGTATATACATGTATGTAACGATTGGGACACTCCTCTATTTAGCACAACTATATATGTAGCGCATCTAAAATTAACGAGTTTCTGCGCGTATATCATGCTAACGAGGGGTGAAAATTTATATATAAAAAGGGGTTTCATCAATACTTCCCTTTCGTCTATATATATATGTACATAATATATAGTTTCTATTTATATTTATTGTCATACAACGAATCAGTTATGCTTAATGTAATTTAATGTATTATATGTATATGGTATAGGTACGGTTTCGTATATTTAACCCGTTGCTGAATCCGTTCCTTTTTATAATTTATTAACTTATATATCCTTGTTATACGTTTTGATAGTACGATGCGATAGAGGGGTTACAATTTAATGGCCGATAAATAGACACAATTTCCCATCATTGTTTCCGATTCGAATGTATATACGACAAAATGAGCAACATATCAATTAATACATGTATCGATCCTTGTGTTCGAACAAATAACCATTTAACTTTGAGGTATCCGAAAATGTCAATTGTTTTGTTCGATCCTTTATTTAACAAAAATATTACAAAATATGTATAAGACGATCGGCAACGGCTCAAAGGACACAACACATATATAGAATCTGTTTCTATTGTGCGACTGTCCACAAACGTATTGGATGACAATAGGGACCCCACTCTCTCTCTCTCTCTCTTTGTATCTCGATCGACATCTCAATTTGGAAAGAATGCAGCGCTAAAAACTAGGTACTTTGTCGGTGCGATTTGGACGATTAATTTTCTTTAAGATGTATAGTCTGTACACAAAAGTATGATCATAGTATTACGTCAATTTACTTAAGGACTTACGTGAATAAGATTACAAGGATATTTTTATTAATAGGATTATCGATGCTTATTTGACATCGGGATTTAGAATTTTTAATTTCCGGTTTCGGTAGCATATTACATAACAAACAATATGGTTTATGTCATGCTGACTTAACGAACATACACGGTTTATATTATATGGGATATCGTACTGATACTGTTATTATTGGGTTGGCATGTGATTGTACACCTTTTGCACGATATGTGAACGTTTGGGAGGGAATCTCTTTAGGAAGTAGAAATTCAAATTATTGTGGGATACATTTTCTATGTGAACCTGGAAGATGAATTCCGCAAACAATGATTTCAAAAACGGTAAATGAACTGCTTCAGCAAACTTCCGATTTGGTTCGATTGGAAGAACACCAGACATCGAGACGGATATATAAATGCAGTCTGATCAAAATCTGCCTCAGAAATCAACTTTAGCAGGTATGAAACGAAACCAAATCATTCGAGTAGATGAAATCCACTACAATAGTTCCAACACGAAGCATCGATATACGCATCGCAAAGTACAATCACCAAATTAATGACGTCATCAGATCGAAACTGAGCTAGCTCATAAGCTTATATGGGAATCCTTAAAAATGGAAAATCTCGTATGATCTGACCTTATAGTCTAAATTATCAACATCTTATAAACTACTCACTTTAAGACCAATACTTGTCATGCCATCTCGTGGCATATGGTAAATTCAAATGTTGGAAAAGTAACTCATACCATTCTAATTCTTTGGGAGAATACTAGAACATGGACAACACCGGGAACTGGAACATCAAAACTCTAACGGAAACCTCAAAGCTAGCACAAGTAGAGAAGGAAATTCAATTCTATCACATCTTAGATGCAGGAGGCTCAGTAAAATCAGATGGATGAACAGTGGCGAAATAAATAAAACCAATGGGAATTATATGATATTCTCTGGTAGACACACAGTAATTCCAAAGAAAAGGCGTGGGAAACAAGAATAGCGAAAAAGCATTACTGGAATGAAAGTATTTAACAGCAGAATAATAGTGGAAAGATTCCATTGAAAAGATTTCAATAAGTAACACAAGCACCATTCTATGCCCCAACCAATACAAAAAAATGTATTCTACGAACAATTACAAGCCAAGACCGTCTAAGGGAATTTTTAAATATAAAAATTGGAACAGGCAACACCTACCTTACAACTGTCATGGATGGAAACTCGCTGGAGTCTGTCCCAAACAATACTCAGTTGTTCTTATAGACGGCAGTCGGTTTTCACACAAAAATAAACATAAATACGGTGATGTCCCTCCGAATGGCAGATCTAAAAATCAGATAGATCATGTAATGGTCAACAAGATATTCTTCACAGCACTACAAGATATCAGAACAGAGAGAGGAGCAGGATAACTATGAAAAAACTTCAACTCAATCTCCATAGAAATGAAGCCATCAGATGGCAACAAAAATAGAATCAAACTGAACAAGAAGACAATACATCAAGACTGGCACTAACGCACTTGACTACCATAAGAATAAGTGATGATACACGGAAAAAGATTGAGGAACGCCTACAATTTAAGATACAAATATACTAAAAAAATATAAGAGAGATGAAAGAAACAAAGATGTCGACGAATGATTATACAGAAAGCTTTCTCAAGTCTGCTAAAGAGTTAGCAACAATTCTATAAGTATGCCAAGAGAGTATAGGAAGAACAACGATGATATGGAAATAAACAGCACTGGCTGGAATCGAAACAACTTGGTGTATCATATTGGAAGAGATGTAGCCTCCAACAGGGTAAAATAGTCCAGCCTAGTGGACGCCCTATGCTACCAGAATTGAAGATATACAGAAAAAATAGTTTAAAGTTCGTAACTGGCTCTAAACGCACTCCAACTGCGATCTTTAGAATATTTTAATACGTGTTGGTGCATATTGTAGGTAATCAGCCCAAGGACTGTTATACCATTCAGAATATATGGTAATTTATGGTCAAAGGCCAGCGGCCAAACCTTCTCTCTTAACCACTAAAACTTCAACTGGTTTACTTCTTAAATAGTATGTTCTTTTGAGATAATGGAGAGTAAATCAAGGTTATGGACTGTATATATACACCATAAACCTAAACGCTGTGAAATTGTTCCGGAATCGACTGTGAAGTTATTCCCAGTCTTTCAAAACCAAAGAAATTATTAATCAAACGAACAAAATGTGGAGTCCGACGATATATACAAAAATTTGTTGACGATGTGCAGATGACCAACCGAATCGGCATGATAATTGGTTTCCACGGGAAAGGCAACCAATTAATGAGACCATTAAGGTATGAACTTGGAATCCTGCTCTTAACATTACCCACCAAATGACGCAGTGGTTCAAGAGAGGTAACGGGTTTGAATCCCGATGAGGGCATTATGCAAAAGGGATAACTCACTATCTGATTACAATTGGTGGTGAGAATGAACACATCAGGGACTCCCCGTTGAATTTCGAATCCATGAGCAAACCCATCTTGAATCCCGAAGGCATGGGGCTATGCAATGTGTCATTCATCTTTGTATACAACAGATTCTTGATGTTGTCATCCTGAATCACATAAATGAATAACATTAATGGTTGTCCCGAACAAAAACAAAGCCATGACTTGATATCACTATTCGAGTGTATAGTTAATCGAAAATGTATCCAAACAACATAATGTCGGACACGTGCATCACCGAACCAATCAAATTCCAAACACTAAACGCGTACACATACACATATATTACGATTAAATGGTCGAACGAAAACAATTTTCCATTTTCACACATTGTTCTCTCGTTACAGTGCATGCATCTGTCACCCAAATAACAAAACAACAACAAAGAATGTATATTGTTGCCATAAACTAGCTATACATCTCGTAATTTTACTATTTAAATGGTTGCAGCACAAAAATTAGGGGGCACACAACTATTTAAAGGGGTCTTTATCTCATGTAAACGATGTCGATGTATATAGGAAGCTCGTATTGTATATCAACAACACAGTTACAATTGTATGCGTTTTGGGTAAAGCAAAGTGCCCAAAATATTAATGGTAGAATATATGAAGGTGAGATATTAATGGGAGGAGCGTTCCGCTGCTTAAATAAGATATAATTTATTGGTATATAAAGCAAAAGAAACCAAATTCAATTTTCTTTTGTGAACAGCATTTGCAAGTCATTTTGCTCTATTTGCCTCAGAGATATTTAAAATCGTCTTTTGTACAAATCAGCGTACCCGCTAATTAAATTACGACTGTATATTGTATTAAACAGCATTGATTTGTATAATTAACTTTCTATTAATCTCAATTTCGGGCAAAATTGGATTTTATTAACTATTTAGCATGGAAACACTGTTTGCTCAATATAACTACATATAATAGTTCAGCTATCAGTACATAGAGTGCAGACAAAATAATATGGATTGGTTTCTCAGATAATTAAAAGTAGATGAAGCGTTAAATATTTTTCGTTAGGTGGCAGGAAACATTTGCTCAAAATTGAGTGGATTGAGTATTGGATATAATTTTTATCTAGTTATAAATATTACTGATAGGTAGCACTATGCAAAAATAAATTTGGTTCTAATCAATAATATTTTTAGAAATATTAACCATAGGTAGCTATGCAGTAATAAATTTGGTTTTAATCAATAGTTGGAAATAATTGAAATAATTTGTAATTTTTATCGGACACGTTACAGTTCAAAATTATTTACGGAATCGTCATATACAACCCATCCCTCTTCCCAATTCAGTTTAATGATTTATGCCCAATTCAGTTTAAATACCAGTAGGATAGTATGGAGAACCGCCTACTGTTAATGGTTTACGTTAAATGGTTCATACCGCCAGTCATACCGTATGTTGAACAGCACAATGTCAGAAGTGAAAAGAAAGGTGCTCCGGTCGCATAACAGATACCACAGCAAAGTTACAAAATAAACAAAATTTCTTAGCGATTAAAGTTGTATATAAACAATCTGTATACAAACAAACACAGAGAAGCAAACAACAAAAAAGTTTCGACAAGGAAATCGTTTTTCTCTTCGAAAGTTTTGTTTGAAAATAAAAAAACAAAAAAAAGTTTTATCTGATTTGTAAATAAAATTTAACCTACAAAGTATTTACGTGAATAAATTATTATATAATTTTATCCGAAAAAACTTTTCTACGTAGAACAAAAATTAACGTACTGCAGTGTAAAAAGTTTTTTCATTGAAAATATTTTTACCTCAAGAAAATAATTTATCACATACCCATAGTACGTACAACTTTTGACCTCAAGAATATTCTCGTGATCATAAGTAAGATAGACATGAGTAGAAAGAAAATAACTTTAAATCACACCAATTTATGTGAAAAAAATTTACATTACAAAATATTATGAAAAAAAATTTTTTAAATTTAAAAATTTGTTGAAATAGTTTCACTAAAATTAAACTTTTGTGGGTAGTAATGTTTTTTTTTCACGAAAACTGTTTCGTGTATAAATTATTTTGAAAAAGAAACTATGTTAACCTAGTTTATTTTGCGAAATGATTTTAACATGAAAATTTTTTTCACGAATATTTTTTTTCAGGTTATAATTTCTAAAATTGATGTAATTTATTTTGCTTGATTATGTGATCTGTGAGATTCATTACTTGGGGTGTTCCTAATCCACAATAAATTACTTTATTATTTTGTTTCAGTACAAAGTATCAAATATAGTCAAATTGTGACTTAATAGGAACAACTAGAATAAATGAAGTAGTTCTTATTTAGTTACAATTTGATAAGTTGTAAGTGGTTCCTATGAGATACTTTGTACTGAACACGAATAAGTTTAAATTTTTGATACTAGACTAGCAACAAAATTATGTATTTATGATGTTGATCTCTTATTTCATAGAAGCAACCTTTATTGGAATAACTTAGCATTAAGTATGACGAAGTTTCCCGAACCATATTTGATACTAATTTATCAAGAACGTTGGAGAAAAAACTGTTTCTAATTCTGTCTATTAACAATGGTTAATAGATTACGTGAGGGCTATTCAGAAGAAAAATCGCCTTACCAACGAAATCTATCACAAAACAAAAGGCAATCTACGATGCATACATGACCGCGAGGAAAGTCTCGTATCGGCTATGCAGGTAAAAGAAAAGAAATTGGCACGAATAACAGGCATGCTTCAAAATTTGTACCAAAGAGATATATAACGATAGAGAGGTGAAATAGCTACATCTTTTAAATAGATAGGCACCAACATATGATAAAATCCGGGACGTGGTAACAGGGAAAAAAGCTTACAATCACTATAGGGACTTGTATAGGGACAAACTGGTCAAAAAAAAAGTCAAGAAAAGTGCAACACAGCGCAACAAAGTTACGAAATAAACCAAAATTGTTAGCAGTTAAAGTTGTATTATATATAAACAATCTGTATACAAACAAATACAGAGAAGCAAAAAAATAAAAAAGCTTCGACAAGGAAATCGTTTTTCTCTTCAAAAGTTTTGTTTGAAAATACGTTAACATCAAATAAAAAAACAAACAGGTTTTATCTGATTTGTAAATAAAATTCAACCTACAAAGTATTTAAGTGAATAAATTATAATTTTATCCAAAAAACTTTTCTACGTAGAACAAAAATTAACGTACTACAGTGTAAAAAGTTTTTTCATTGAAAATATTTTTACCTCAAGAAAATAATTTAACACACACCCATATGTATGTACAACTTTTGACCTCAATAATATTCTCGTGATGATGAGTAAGATAGACATGAGTAAAAAAATAACTTTAAATAAAACCAATTTATGTGAAAAAAATTTACATTAGAAAATATTTCGTAAAAAAAACTTTTTATTTTAAAAGTTTATTAAATTTATTTTACTAAAATTTAAATACCACCCATATATATAAATATGTATATATATTTTTCGATGAAAAAAATTTTACATGGAAAAAAATTTTTGCTTTAAATAATTTTTCCTGAAAATTTTTTGAAACCGAAACTAAGAAACTTATTTAAAGAGTTAAGTTTCACATCAAAAATTTTTTTCATGAACCTTTTTTTTAACGTATTATTTCAAGAGTTGATATTAAACCATTTTGCTTGTTATCTGTGAGATTCATTTCTTGGATTGCTCCCAATCTACGATAAATTGTAAATTGTGACTAGAATAGAATGATAGTTTCCCATTTTTTTTGTATATTTTATACAATCCAATCTGTTTAGGGGTTCAAGGCTCCTCCAACTCTTTCACGGTTCGCTTATTTACGTCCTCCTTTACGCCTTAATAGCCAAATCGAGGAAGTACGGCAATAGGTCCCATTTACGTAAAACCATCTGCGTGTTAGCTTCATGACAGTACTTGAGGGTTAGATGGTTTGGTCTATGAGTTCTGCACTCCAACAGTCATAGAAAAGAACATAGATCGTAATCAGATGGTGAAAAATTTCTTTAACTTCCTGCCGCTATTGATATATTCGAATCCACTCCAACTGCCACAGTTTTATCCATACGCCATTTGGGCGGTAGTTCTTTGTACTGAACATAAATAAGTTTAAATTTTTGATTAGCAACAAGACTTTGTATTTATGATGTCGATCGTTGTAGATTTAAGCAATTCATAAAACTATTTCATCGAACCAACCTTTAGTGTAACAACGTAGCAGTAAGCAACGACGTTTCCCGAACCCTGTTTGAGACTATACTTTAACAGGAATCTTGGAGAAAAAACCAGTTCTTCATTCTGTTCATTAACAATGGGAGGGATTCCATCCACGTAGCAGCGGTATTGGATAGTACCAAATAGACGTGAAGGAATTATATCATACCATAGAGGATGGTATCCTACATAAAAATTTATACATAAATAATAAATGTCCTTTATGTATAAAGGACATAAATTTTATGTATAAAATTTATGTCCTTTATACATAAAGGACATAAATCCTTTTCTAGGATTTTTATTTTGACCACTTTTCTAGGATGGTCAAAATAAAAATCCTAGAAAAGTGCAAAATGGTTCTTATCTGTCTGCTACATAGAAGACAGGCTACAAGGTTTCGACCAACAAACGACACAGAAACCCTTGAGTGGTTACTAAAATAAGATCAACAATTGACCAAACTTTGACTCTGGGGATGATCTTAGAGAAGTGCTACGAAATGGATATCTTTGTACATAGTCTATTCGTAGATTTCCAGGAGTCGAATAAAGCTCATCTGAATATAGCTCATCACAGCTGTCTATATTAAAAATAAACCCAGTTATTAGCATACGTGGATGACATTTGCATTCGTGAGTGCAGCAGCGCCTTACTGAACGTTCTCCTGTTTTGGATATATCAGACCAACAAGTAAAGACCTAATATATGGTCATCGCGAGAAGGCAGAAACGCGACGGCTTATTTCAGTAGAAACACAAAGCGGGTGAATGAGTTTCACTATCTGGCATCATTGATCACTGAGCAAATCTCCGTTTCTTTAAACATATCATCGAAGATTGTAGCAGATAACCGAACATTTTACACGAATATCAGAGTGTTCAAGTCTACCTCTAATACGCGCAAAGTAATATTGGATCTATAAAGCGTTGATAATACCAATTGAATGTTAGATAGTGACAGCATAAACTAAATGTAACTGAGCGTAAACTTATTTGAATAATTCTCGGTCAGGAGGTCAAGAGGGAGCCAGTTACATCAAACCAAAAGTCATAACCGTATTATAATAGGCTCCAAAATTGATGATACGTTGCTACACCGAACGTTGCTTCATGCTCTATAAAGTTTTGTTTTAATTGGTTACCTTCCCAGTTGCTTCAGGTATTATTTTTCGCTTATACCCCAACTTTCAGCGAGATTATTTATACGAGTATAGACAACAATATTGCTTTAGGTCGATAACTCGAGTTTTTTCTATATTTCAACATCTGTCTTAATTCACAGAGCCAATTATAATGTTGCTACTTCAACTCATTGTATCATTCTTCTCAAGCGTTATTTATTTCAATGGGCGATATTCGATGCCATTGAATGTCATCGTTCCCAAAATAAATTTGAAATCAAAATCTAGACTAATAGAGAGTATATGCTGATGGAATTATACTTCAGTCTATCATCATCCGACTGGAGTGCGTACAAGTCAAACTGATGTGAATATTGCTGCTGTAGCTGAAAGTGTACGCGAACGATCTGGGTTAGAAGGCACATAAAATGCTGCTTGTTCAAGAAGCCGGTTGACCTTCTTTTGCATCATTGATTTGGGTTATAGACGTTGGAACAGCTCCAAATTGATTCGTTTTTTTATCGATGATTTGTGTTAAGCGATGAAACTCATTTTTGGCTGATTCGAAACGTCAACAAACATAATTTTCATTTTTGGGCTGATGAACAGCCTGAAGAGATTCAAGATCCTCCAATGCATCCAAACTACAGATTGTGGTGTCAACAGGATGATGCAACGTGCCAGATAGAGTGTGAGAAAATCATATCAAGAAATGGAATTGGCCTCCAAGATCTTGTGATCTGATCCCGTTTACTTTTTATGCGGGTATCTGAAATCACTTTTTTGTATCGATAAACCACCGCCCAGGTGGCGCAGTGGATAAAACTGCGGCAGTTGGAGCGAGTGGTACCGAGTTCGAATCTCGATCCGGAAGAAGATGTAAAAATGGATTTTTCACCATCGATCGTGTGAATCAACACATCTGGATCCCCTGTCGAATTTAGTATCAATGAGCCGTCTCATCGTTTATGTCAATACTTTTGGTTGACATGCAGCTATGCAATGCGCAGATGGTTCTACGAAAAATCGGACCTATAGCCGTACATAAAAGTGGTACCACAACGGACCAATCGCCGGTCTAAGTGTGCGTTAGCAGCCGCAATAACATAACATAAACCACATCGATTCCTGCATTAACGGTATATCGGCCGAAAATCTCGAAGGAGGCTCTTATTGGATCACCCTTTATATGCTGATGGCATCATACTTTAATCTACTGAGTACTTCAAATCGTTGGTTGAAGCTAAGAGTAGGGTAAACAATCATTATACGAGCACCAGATCACCATTATCATCTAATTCTTCTGCCACTTACCTATATCCAACTTACCTGAGCGCATCGACACTTCACAAACAGTCTCGTCGTTACTCGAAATGAAACAACGATTTATTTAATTTAGTTGTTCTTGGATTGGTTTCATTTTGGTTCTTTATTGATAAATAAGTTAATTGAATTTTCAATACGGTTAACAACGTCACAATTCAGTCAACCGCACGATTTGGGTGGGCGCGCTTCCAATTTGAATCATCAAATAAAATTACAAATCATCATTTCGAAATAATAATTGAAACAAAAAATTAATTTTAATTTAAAAATAAATTAAATATTATTTTATAACATCCCTTAAGGGAGCCAGATATGCTAATGCTACATATTTATATACAGTATATAGAATGAAGTATGATATAAGTGGAAGATTGAATTATTAAGAAATTGAAAGCTCTACAGGTAAAATAATTTACAGCTGTTGAGATGAGTTCTAAATTATTAACGTATGGATGGGAAATTGATTTAGTTCGTGATATTTACTGTGTGAGTATGTGGTGGATGTAACTCGATTAAGCCAATCAAAACACTATTTGATTTCAATGACAGGTATAATAACGACATCGCTACACTGAGACGAATGACTGCGCTGAATCAAACGGAGCTCCTGGAAATAAAACAAATTTGATTGAGATACATGTGATCCAAGACAGTTTAATTTTTATTGACCGAGTACATGAAGGGAAACCACACCTTATATAGAGCTTTGAAACAGCTGATTTTGGTGATCAATCTCTATTATATGCTATATGGACTATGTAAAACCCTAATCAATGCCCCTTCTAAAATATTAATCTATTGAGGTTAGCTTTCGTTTCCGTGTTGGCCAGTTGGCCATGACCGAAAAGATGGATTCCATGTGTAGAATAGTCTTACGTCCATGACTTGAGCGTATGGTTAGTAATAAGATTGACTAGGCATCAGGTAGATAATAGAGATTAAGACCAACAATACAGGAATGCAAGGCTTCCATTTAATTATCCTTGAAAATGAATTAATTACACCAGGCTGCCATAATAATTGGGCTTTCATTGATCGTCGGTCTTACGAATCGACGCCATTATCCACTATAAAATAATTTCGAACTCGTCCTGCAATGGAACTCAATTTGCGTAAATTCATTGAAATGAAACTTGATCGTTTGATCGAGCAAATTTTGTATGACAACGGAACAGTGTGAATTTAGGGCGGAGTGTTCAAATTTCGTAATTGATATGATGATGGCCCAGTCTGCTGTAAACTATGTCAAGAACAGACCGAAACTTATCTACGGAATGTTGTTATTTTCTACTATTGAGTCCATTACTCGAAGAGGTACCAACTATTGACGTTGTTACGTTAACGTTGACCTGCAGTTTAAGATACCCATCAAAAGTAGAAGGTTCGAACTCGGTGGCCAGTTGTAATCGCTCGTACAGAATGTCGATCGAGTCATGCGTGCATCGTGGCTTAATGATTTCAGAGTGTCTTAATCCAGGCACGAGTCGTGAGAGTCGTAGCAGTATTGATGAAATTTGGGCAAGCGTTGCTCCTGACCCCTAACAGCGAATATACACCTTGGTCTATATTGCCGTTTACACCTTAAATTAATGGGTCAGTTGGATTATATATGGGTGCAATAACCGAAATTCGCTAAGTTAAAGTGTAGAAGAAAAGAGTTGTTGTGAACGACGAGATATTAACTGGCTTGGGGTTTCTCCTATAGCACACCCTCATGCACAACAGCGATGTTTTCAGTATACCATACCTTCCGGTAAAGTATGAGTATCCTCCGATTATTTATCGATCCGGTTCAATCGAATTTGACCAGCAAACGTTGAAAATTGTACTCGACATCCATGGTGATGTGTCATATATTACTGAAGCAGAAAACTGAGGGCGTCTACAAGTCTGGACCATCGAACTCTTTTTGGAGCTATTCTTTTTTGTTCCCAAATGTTTTCCTATAACATGTTTTGCTAGAGTTACTGGCCTTCTAACTTTTCTTTTTCCTTGCGGGTACCATTCTAATAATATCCTGGTTGATGTATTTTTCAGTGTGTGTTCTATCCATCTCTATTTCCGCTTCCTCACCTCCTTGCCAATGTCCACTTGGTTTGTTTGTCTCAGTAGTTCTTTGTTTGTGATCTTATTCGGCCAGAACCATTTGATCAATCGCCTAAGGCATTTATTCACAAACACTTGGAGTCTTCTTGTGATTTTCTGCGTATATGTTTCCATGTTTTACAGCCATACAGCAGTACTGATTTTACACAGGACGGATGCATTCCAGATCTTATCGAGCATGTTGAAAATGTTTCTCACTTTGTTGATGCGTTGGTTAATATCTGCTTCCGGCACGTCTGTTCTTGATACGGTTCAGCCAAGGTATCCGAATTTTTCGACATCTTCTATGGTGTCTTGGTTGATGCGAAGCGATGTACTAATTCTTGTGTTTAGTCTCATGGCCTTTGTGTTTCTTAATCTTGAGCCCGGCATCTTGTGCTATTTCTGTTAACTTTTGTAGCTTTTGCTGCATGTCTGTGTATTTGTGTGTTAGCAGGCGTATCATCTGCGTAGTCGAGATCATTGAGCTTTCTAATTGGATCCCATCAGAATTCCGTTTGGTGATGTGATGTCTATAGCTTGCACATTACATCCAGTACTATGAGGAACAGTAGTGGAGATGCTTGTCTTACTCCTCGTGTATTGTAGAATGTGCCACTCTGCTTTCCACTCTTGTGTTGAACTTCATTTCCAGTATCCCAGTACAATTCTCGAATGAGTTCTGTTATTTTCCTCGGGATGCCTATTTCACAGAGTGCTTTCTAGATTGCGCTTCTCTTAATCGAATCGAATGCGCTTTTGAAGTCGACGAAGAGTATTGTGCTGAGTTCTATTCGTTGGATTGTTCGACGATAATTCGGACTGTGTTGATGTGGTTTGTACAGCTTTTTCCTGGTTTGAAACCAACTTGTTAGTTTCTTAAGTATTGGTTCACAGTTGGTGAGATACGCTCCAGGATGACCATTGCTAACACATTCATTGTACTGTTGAGAAGGGAGATGCCTCGCCAGTTTTTGCATTCTTTTAAGTCGCCATTCTTTGGGATCGTTATGGTTAAACCTTCTTTACGGAATTCTCCCAGTAGTTTTACTAATAGTTGTGTTAGTGCTCCTGCAGTTGTAAATGCGTCTCAATTGTGTAATTCAGCAGGTATGTTGTCGGTTCCCGCGGCTTTGTTATTTTGCAGCTTTATTATGGCACTTGCAACTTTCCGTTCCGTTAGTGGATGAGTATTTATGGTTTCGTTTGCATATGCAAGCTCCTCAATTGGTCCTTTTTTTATGCAGTTGTCCTCGAAGAACTCTTTCCATCCATATAGTAATTGGTCGTGTGTAGTTTGGACTTGTCATGTGAATCCTTTATTGGCAGTGCATTTGTAAATTTTCCGGTGACGAATGGTCATATTTGTGTTATGTGAACGCTGACTCGGCAGTCGTGAGAATATCTTCTGTGTATTTCCTACGATGATTCCCTGCCATTTTCAATTTTAAGTTGGCGGCATTCCTCAAATTTCTTTCACGTTTCATCTCTGATCCACGGTTTTCTTGGTAGCCCATGACACTTGACGCAGTTTTCACCTGGACTTAGTCTTATGTTAAGACAACTTTCCCACAAGTCAGAAATGGCAGAAAAATCCAAAATGATTTTCCCAGCCGACATTACTAACAGTGAAGTAGTTGAATTATGTTCACACGACGAGCTGCATGTGCTCTACTTGATTCAAGGGTCGAGTTCGACTTGTGACATTGACTTGAGGACGCGATTTCAACAGTATATTATAATATGCTTACTGCTGGTTGTCTGACAAATTGTTGCCAACAAAACAAATCGTGGCAAAAATCTAAGCTAGTCGAGCTCTGTATATAACGAAAAAAAACTCAGGCGAAAGACGTACGCGACATTCAAATATTTGGCAAGTGTTTTTTGACATATCGAGCTAAACAGATGGTTTGGACAAGTCCTCCTGATATCAACACCAATGTAAATATTACAGCAACCAAATCAATTTCCTACCATTAGCCAACAATACATGTACATTAACCGTTAAAATCTTAGAGTACAAATTTGACACACTTAAGTACTATAATTATAAAGTTTTTGGTTTTCTTAATTAAATTACTTATAATTATTTTATATTATGTAAAATTTAACACAAACACAATTTTATGTCACCTTAGCTGTAGTGGTACAATAAATACAAACATCGATACATTAAAATGCACTATTCTCTGTTATAGAGTTCATCACCTGGCATCATCAAGGTTGGTTTCCTACATGAGTTGAATCGGTCGGTAAAGAATGATTCTATTGATAATGGAAATATAATTTGGTTTCTTGGCGTATTTTTATATAAATTTTTTTATCAATTATATATAAAGTATACATTTATCGCGCATATATATAAGTTAATATTAAGTATTTGACGCATGCGCGCTAAAACATGCATAAGTTAAAAAAAATGTTATTACTTTGCTTACCTGAAGCGGTACACGTAAATTTTGTGATTTATTTTTGTTCTTCTTCAGCGAGCACAACAGCAGCTCACGCATACCTTTGCGAAAGTTTCGGCTTAGAAATGCGTACAGCAGTGGATTGACGCCTGAATTGAAATACGTGACCAGGAAGGTTAACGGTGTGAACAGAGCGTTAAAATTTGAGTCGCCCTGGTAATCGTTCGACCTGGAAGTAGGCAAAAAAAAATTATACTGTAACGAATATGCTTATTAATCAATAATCGAGGTGAGAGAGGGCTCCAGCGATAATGACAGTCACTTGCAGTTTGAGAACTAGCTATCAGATAAGGAAAGAGATTACACATTGACTGTCGTAAGAATGATGGAGAGACCGATAATACATCCGATCTGTATATTGGCAGTGCTTAGTCGTCCACCGTACTGTGAGATCTTATTTCAATCAGTGAAGTGTTAAAGTGATAAAAATGAAGTGAATTAAGTGTCACATCTTTTGCAACTTGTAGAATTGATCAGGATATACTAAATAAAGTTGTAAGTTTGACTTAACTCATTTGAATTTCGAACTGAGTCTGACATGTCTATAATCCGGATATGAATCGAGGGAGGTCGTAACAATATAACACCCGGTACATATACACGAAAGCTCGTTTTATCTCATTTAATAATTCAGACGTGATAAAGATACAATATACGTAACGTACGATAAGACCCAATGTTTTTTCTCCCGGTGCGCGCGTTATTGTACAGATATATCCAACTGTTTGGCATACATTAAATCATTCTACTTCCGCACCTTTCGTGCTTTATCGCAACCTGTGTTTTTATATTAATGTATTCGGTAGAAAATTGTTCAACAATTTTATAGGTGAAAATTATCAGAAAAAACTGATTCGGGGATGGGGGATAAAGCGAAAAATATTGTTTCTGAGAAGGGTGATTGCTTGCATTTGATAGATAATTACTGTATAAGCAAACAAGCTTTCATCAATAGCTTTTACCAAGAAAAAAATGTAATTTTGGCATAAATGGAGACCGGTGTTGCTAATGCTTTAACGTTTCAGGGTAGTTATGGTGATTCACACTCGAACTGATGTCAAAATGAATTTATCGCCTGTTTTGCGATATACCAAGCTAGGTAACGACCGCCCATTGCTACCATGCATTAGCATCACTGCTTTGTCTTTTTGGGTGGAATATTGTATTGATTTATAACCCACTACCCCTTTTCAATCTAACTGAAATTTTATACTCTCGATGACATCACAGAAATTAGTTAACAGATTTACTAATTATGAATCAATCAATCAAATTTTTATGTACACATTAATGACAGTTTGAATTGAGTAGAAAAGCATATACATATAGTTGGTAGAGTGTTGGACAAAATATTACGTGCCAATGGGTGAATGACATTAGGATGTATATAAACAACTCCTGTTGCACAGGTGCATTGTTCGATCTGCCCGAAGCTTAAGCAGAATGTAAAAGACAGCGCTATCACAAACTTTATTACTATGTCAGCTGTATACATATAAAAGCTCATATCATGAACAAAATGGCAACATTGAATGGTATTCGTTAGGAATCGTACAACAGGTATCAATCCAGTGAGAAGTAGCCAAATATTCCCAAATTAAGGACATAGACTAGATGTTGCCCTTTTACCCAGACATCTAATCAACGAGATGAACAATGCTGATTTCTAAATTTTGTAATGTAAATGAATCCCGATTGTTTGCTTAGATTCTCGAACCTATACCAATAAAATTAGTGGACGAGAATCATGGCCACCATATAGTGATGTTTAATTCTCGACAGATAGTAAATGACAGCTGATGAAAAATCTGATTTTATTTGACGATGGAGTATACACATATTAAATAGGATCCAGCACGAGCACGTGCTCCTAATCTATTAGTGCTTGACAGATCTCCAGAACTAGTTGAGTTTTGTGTTTGATAGGAAACTAAATACAGGATGGGCTAAGATTGTTCGTTATAACGTGCTTAACCATAGCCTAGAGAAGATCTTCCATTTTGGTGATAAAGTGTCGATTACCAATTATTACAGTACCCCTTACATATTTAAGCCTTTCGCATAAACCATATTGTGTCCATGATATATAACTGAGGTTTCGTAGAGATTATGGCCCATTTCATGGTAAATGTTATTACTTGGTTTTGTTCTTAGCTTAAGTTGTGAACAAAACGATTTAACATAGTTCACTTACTGATCAAATGGCAGAGTGGTTAAAGCTGTCGCAGCTGGAGTTAGAGGGGTAAATCGAATCCCGATAGAGGCAGGGTGGGCGAAAGGGGTATTTCACATTATGATCGGTGGTCTAAATGACACCCTGTTGGAGTGTTAAATTCATGGGAATTACTATAGGCTATAATTGAGCTATCCAGACGGTTCTACGTAAATCGGACGTATATGTCGGTCCTCGATATGATTGTAAGGGCGTAAGATAGGGCGTAAATAAGTGAACTGCAAAATAGTTACAAGTTTCTCAAGCCCCAAAAAAGGCTGCAAAGAAAGAAACAAACCAACACCGTTCACTTTAGCCCAAATCTATGCGTTAAGTAAAATATTCGAATTGCAAAACCGTTCATCATTTTCAAGTAGTTGTTATAGGTGGTGGATCAAGATTTGAATTGTACAGATTTGATTCATGTTCAACTCTAATACTATTTGTACGTAAACGACCTTATAGAGTCGTGTTTGTCAGAGATAACAGAATAATACTCACTTCAGCCTGATTGTTCTCGCACTACGGGCTGTAGCTTGACCAACTATATAATCGCGTTTACTTAAGAATCTTGGTTTGCTGATTTGTTTTTCAGTCACTGAGGCTCGATTGGCCCATTGTGACATACCTTCCCAGGCGTACACTCTCAGTCCCAAAATCTGTTTGTTCTTCTAATAGAGTTCAAAATAACCGGTATCCTCAAGGTCGTCAGTTGGTTCTCAAATTGGAATTGTGGTCCAAAGCAGTGCAGTCTATGAGAACAGTATGAAGAACAGGAGCACAAGAAGTAGGCGATGTTCTGAATTTTCATTCGGAACATATGGTTATTCAGGGAGCAATGCTCCGTGGGAATGCCCAGCAAAATCCTTTAAGTGTGTCTATCATAGTTTAAGAAGGACAGGGATCATTGCTGGTTTATTCTCTCAAGAAGAATTTGGATATTTGGACAGGAGATGAGGCTATCCCATCTTTTTTGGTGCAGATCACCAAAGTCATAGTTAATTTCTCGGCTCAGGTCCCACGGGCCAATTTCTCACCCTATATATTTCCTTATATACCCATGTGACTGGGTATCCAAAAATGTCTAACTTTATTCAGCATCCTTGGTCGATTTGAGGCAATTATTCGATTTGAGCGAAAGGATTCCAATACGGCGATCTCTGCAGTTAATCTCCTTTGCAAATTGCAACAATTTCCGACTGAAAAACAGTAGCGTTCCTACCAAGGGAATTGATAATTCGACCTCAGGATTTTGTATGTGATTTCAGATTCAGAGGATTTTGTATGTGATCAGGATTTTTAGTGATCATCATATCGTTATCAGAGGGGTAGAATGTACTATTATAGTCCCATGTGTGATTTCCGGTAATATAATTACTCTAAAAAATTGCTACATGAAACAGTTTTGGTTTTAGTAAGATACGTCATCAATTTTCCTAACTTTCCGAATTGTTTCCTGCTTTGCTTGATCCCATGGACCTTTAGTCGAGCAACAGCTTAACAGAGTGTTTATTACATCCTGTTTCTGTTTTTATTTATAGAATAATATGGTACAAGGCATATAGGTAAGACAAGGAGTTTCAAATGTAGTACTCTTCTTGAATGTTAGTGAGCCAGGCCAATGATTCTGGAAACAGTATTTTTTCCACTGCCCATGAAAAGGATAATCTCTTCGCTCGCAAATTTGCTGCTAACTTCAACTAAGCTCAATTTAATTCAACACGATGCGCCGCATTAGATTCCAACCTAGAGTTGTCTCCAAAGTTCTTGCAAGCAATAACCCCAACAAGTCAGCCATTCCGGATGGTATCCCCCCTATTGTACTCAAATATTGTTGTAAATCCTTGTCAAATCCACTTCCATGTTTGTTCCACCGATCTATGTCTTCTGGCATTTTTCCGTCCATTTGGAAAATTGCTAACGTACATCCCGTGCCGGAAAAAGGGCAGCAAGTCGGACTCTTCGAATTATCGTTCAATCGCTATTGTCTCGGTGCTTGCCAAAGTACTTGAGACGAAAATCAATTTTCAACTGATGAACTATTTGGAAGATCACCACCTAATTTCAGATCGTCAGTATGTTTTTCGCCGAGGACGCTTAACCGGAGACTTAATTAAGATATGTAAGTATTATTTTACACCATTTGAAACACTTTAAATTTACAAGACCTATATAAGACCCAAACTATATTATAATTCTCACATTTGGGCTGGAGCTCCAAAAACACATCTGGCTGCACTCGATCGAGTCCAAGGCCGAGCATCTCGAATGATCGCGGATGTATATTTATCTTCTGATTTCGTTTCTCTTTCCCACAGGCGGAATGTAGGAGCTTTATGTGTGTTCTACAAATACTTTCATGGTCATTGCCCATCGGAACTTTACGATGCCTGGTTTATCAAGACCCACGCGCAACTTAAGAAGACCTTTACACAGATATAATCTGGAAATTAAATTCACCAGGACCAATAGGTTCCAGAACTCGTTTTTTCTTCTGAGTGCTCGAATGTGGAATGAGCTGAATTGTGGAGCGTTTCCCTTGGCGTATAATTTACAGAGATTTAAACTTAAGATCAAAAGTATGAAACTTGAAGACTAAAACCCTTAATCCTTGAGTTCTTTCCAACCTCCACCCTTCCTAATTCCTTTCCATCCTTATTATTAGTAGCGCTGTGTGTCTGTTGTGCAAGAACAATCATATTAAGGATAAATATACTATCCTAAGTGCTACATAAACATTAAAAAAAAGGAAATATTTACCCATATAGGAGTCATTGCTCTCATTTCAGCCTAATACAATGCCCAACCATCCCAAAAAGAGGAAAGTTTGGGAGAATAAGCTTTCATTTTTTGACTGACAAGCAATAATGAGGATCATGTTCATCAACACTTTGTTATCCAAACTTTCATGTTAATCTAATGGATTAAAGCTTTTCTGTTTGAATACCATACATATATACCATATAACGTTGAAATAATTATTTTTCAGCATACATCCTCCTAAACCGCGATTTTCAATTCCATACACCGACGAACAACGAGCACAATTATTGATTTCCACAACAAAAATAGAAAATTTTTGTAACACAACGGATTTATTTTGTGCTGTTACAACCAAATTGTGGTATTTGGCAAGAAGCTTTTTTGTGTTGTTGCGATTTAATAAACAAATTGCTTTATAAAATTTGCAATGTTTGCTATTCTCCAGCAGCACATTCCCAGAAATATTAATTAAAGCATGTGCTACAAGAGTATAAAAATACTTTTGCTGATTTTGCTGCATTGTGTATGTATATGTTAAACGGTTGTTCACAGTGGCTGTTAAATAAATAAAATGTATTATTCAAAGCTTTATATGTTGAATGCCTACAGTTAATCAAAAAACTGTACGCAGGGTTCGACTTCCGACAAAGGCTCGATGCAAAAGGGATTTAACCATCTGATCACGATCGGTGGAGTAAATCAATGAAGGAGGGCTGAATTCATGGGTTGAGTCATCTCATACTAACGGCTGGAATGGTGGAAGTGACTTGAGTCCCTAAAAAGATTGCAAAGTTATAAAGTAACAGACAAATGTATAAAAGCTTGCGTACTATGAACTTCGGAATGAACACCTGGGCAGGCAGGATATGTTTGCTTTTGTCGTCAAATCAAATCGATCGGTGACGACAGTATCAAAACAGGTTTGGTTGTGAAGTAGCTCGGAAATATCCCACCATATAGCCATACTTTTTACATGACCAGAGCTTTTTGAGCCAAGATCTGTTATTCAAGTCCATTTGGTCAACAATAGGAAGAACGAAGATGAAGCTGATTCAAAGTCAACAATAAAAAATATTTAAGACAACAACAAAAAAAGCACCCAGAGGACCCAATATTGAACTTTAGGTACAAAAATTGAAAAAAAATCGAGATTTTTTCTGAACAAAGTATACAACAAACAGTAGCTGTTGCAGCTTATTGGATACTTTCCAGCAAGATTCGACAATTAGGGGCTCATTTGTGAACATTGCCCAGATTCATGACAGCTTACAGGTTTATAAAAGTTGTCATCCACGTTACAAGTGTAAATTATTATATCCATACTGTTTCAGTCTTTTCTGTGATTGTCTTTGTTGTGATATCAAAATACTTAACCGCATGTCACATCAAACGGTAAATGGAAAAGTTTTATTCTCGTTTTGTGTAGTCCCTGAAATTCCCACATCTCGTAAATCATTCGGTCCTTAATTGGGATGCGGTTTCATTGGTATTGGTACACCATAACGACCAATCTACTTGTTTACCAAAGAAATACTTGCAATTCCTGACTCATCGATCTCTTGAGTCTTGACACAACTCACCACTCAAGACATTCTTACTCGCATCCATAACCATAAAATTAAACGGGTATTAATATAACGGTGTTTTGGCAACCGCGTCCTTAGCTTTGAAAGTTTCTTCGAGATATTTATAAATTATCACTTCTGGTTGCATATAAGCTCTAATCCACTTCTGCTTGCTTTCCTGCTAATCTGTTAAAGAAGTCATCATCACTTCCTTCCTTCGTTGAACCGGTTCTTCACTATACTTTATCTTCCACTGTACAGCAGTGCCCACAGAACATGGACATATATTTCGGAGTCAGTTGCTATTTGCTTCGTCTATTTGTAGATTGACTTGCACAAAAGAACTAAATTGCTCTCAGTTTATAACAGTCGCCGGTCACCCTATACAACTTTAACCATTACATAGTTCAAATCACATTTTTTGATAAAAGTCGGTTGCACGAATCCAATGCATTGGTTTGTTCTATTATTCCTTACCTCATTATAAACCTATCAATACCTCATACGGAAAAGCCTATATTGAAGATTTGGTTGTGATCTGTATTTTGTTAAATTTTTTTTACGGTTTTTACAGGCCGTACCGTGTCAAAAATATGACTCCATCGGTTTCGATCACGAGTTAGCTCTTCATACTGTTGCATGCAACCAGAAGATACTAAGTCGCTCTCTACGCCATGGAGCTATTGTTGCCGACAGCGACCTCTTCGCCTACCAAATGGCCGCTCTCCCTTCAAAGATCGCTGTATCATTCGTTTTGGATCAGCACGCAGTACGTGACCGAACCAGCGTACTCGCTGTCCTTTGATTTCATGCACGATATCAGGTTTTTGTATTAAATTCCTGATCTCGTGGTTGGAACGAACTCGATATGTGCCATCAACATCGCATTTTAGGCCATATATCACACGTATAATTCTTCAATGAAGGTCCAACTCTCACATCCATACATGACAACGGGTCTGATCAACTATCCCTGTTCAATTTCAGCTTATCTACATTTGCAAGATATTTCGATGCAGAAGTCGACGTAGAGGATATAAAGCCCGATTGCCAGTGGCAAGACGAACCTTGATATCCTCTCCCACACTATTATCGTGAGTATTGCGAGATCCAAGATACTTGAATCTCATCACTCCTTCAAACGTGTGGTTACCACTACTGAAATCAATTTCGTTTTGGTTTCGTAAACCAGAGCTTTATCACTGTGAGCATACGCACTGAGCAGATACCATTTGTTGTGTCGGAATACTTTTTTGTTTGACTGTAATTCTATATACGAATATGAAATGAATTTGTTATGATTTCAATGCGTGTTTCAGATTCTTATTAAATATAGGTTATATGGATGTAAGCTTTTTGGGGAGATCATATCAATATATAATGAGTACAAAATTATTATTTTTTTGCGTATATGTATCCATAAATTCCCAAATGACTAATTGGGAAAATTTTTATGTAAATATGTATATATTAACGACATATCTTGTTTTAATTAAGGGCTCACAATTTCATATAGAATAACACACATCGTACAAAATCTGTTTCCCCATCTCCGACGATGTACAGTATGAAGAACTATATCTCTCCTCTTACATATTTTATTGTTTTTTGTTGCTACAATTATTAACATTCCGTGTAGTTAATAGATAAATTCAATATTGCTAATTATTTGTTCTAAACAACCCCCATAGAAACGAGTATATAGAGCACGATTCCGTTTACAATTTTAATGATTTCGATTTTGTTGCATTAAAGCCTAAGATTATATTTCAAGACTGTTTGCGTTCCATAAATTTTGTTTGAAAACTCGAAGAACTGTAAGATCAATCATAGCCTTAATGTGGCACGGATACCTCATATGCAATCTAAGTAAGAACATTTAATTGGAAATATCGACTCATCTGGACAAAACAAGGCCAGATGTCAAATTGTTCACGATTTGAGAAAATCATGGATTACTAATTTCCAAAAATGATTTGGGAGTCGTCCAGTATGTATTCAGACTCAGTGAATGGACTCGATCATATCTCTTCTAGATGTTATTTTCCAAGCACTATGCAGTCTTAGACGAACAATATGTGGCCAAATATATATTTGTGCCGCATTAGCACAAGCTAGGCTAACATACGAATTATGTTATTCCTGGATGTTCTTAAGTTTAGATCTTTACGTTACTAAGGCCATTGGTTCAGCAAGCTTTTACACAAGCAACTGTAGCGTTATATATTGCATAGGTTTCTGCTTTAAAGGTAGCGTTTATTTCCAAGAACTTAGAAATCAAAGTAATGTCGAAAGGCTCATACCCCGTCACCACCATCTTTAATCAGTATCCTAACTAAAAAGTATGTTAAGTTCAATCTTTGTTGGGATACAGCCTCAAATTATTTGATTGGCTATTTGGCCTTGAAATTCTGTCTGCAGTTTTTGATAGACCACTAAATTAAAATCTAGGTGATATATGCTGATTACAAAATATTTTCTGTTATATGATGTGATGACTATGCTAGATATTCCATAAAAATTGAATCGTTGTGACATGTAATACAGAAGTTCTAAGTAGCAGCAATGTAAGAGAATGATAGATCACTGTTTCGTTTGAGTTAACTTTAAGTCCCACCTATACGCACCATCTAGTATCACGAATAGCATATGCAGCAATTAACTAAGGTTAAGTTTAGGTGATACTATGACGCTTATGTCTTGGCAATAATCTGATTATATCTATTTGAATAACGCTGTCCTATCTATTTAAACCAGATCGTTTCCTAACCTTTGAATGTGAAGTGGATTTGTAATTTTCTGCAACACAATTATTGCATATAATATCCCCTAAATGAAGACTTTTATTAATTTAATATTGCAATGCAACTTTTTTCATACAACATATGAACAAACGAAATAATTGTACTGCAACACATAGTATACATTTAGGGGAGACTTTCTGTCGTAGTTATATTTCGATTAATAAAAATTGTAGGTCTGATAAAACATCCCAGAACTATATATTTTATACACTCTAATAAACTTAACCCTCCCAAATTTTGACTACTCCAAAAGGTGTTTTTTAGAGGTTCTCATCTTCAAATTTTTAAATTTTCAACACTGTTTTGTTTGAGAACTGATTTAACAGATGACATTTGTTTTGTGATTAGTCGGATTTCTCAATTAGCTGACATAAATCTTGCTGATATGTGGTTCCAATAGGACGGTGCCATGTCACAAAGCGCGGGTTTAATATAGAAACATTTGATGAAAGACTAATTTCACGTAATGGTCCTATTAGTTTGCTACCGAGACTGTGAGATCTTTCTCCATTGGATTGAACGTTTGAACACCTAGAACGCAATATTCTTTAATATCTTTCCTTTGATAAATAATGAGAAATCAAGAGTCTTGAATCGTATGACTGTTCGTAGAATAAAGGCTACCACTTTTTCGAATGATTCCATCGAACACCAAAATTAGTGGTTGCCTGAAACCAAATTGAAAAGCGTATTTGTTGGAAAACCCAACGTATCCTCACAAAATCCCAGACCTTTAAGATTTGTACATAAAAAAATAATATATAGCTTAGAGGACGTAAACGGCTCTTAACCCGTCTCAAATAAGACCTTACGAACCATTTGAAGTAATTGTGCACATTGTAGATGATCAGCCCAACGAATGTTTTTACACGCAAACACTCACTAAAGGCATATTGGCATCTTCTTAAAAAATGATGTCTAATATCTCATTCTCCTGTTGTTATGACGGTTAGTGAAAATAAATTCACCTCAGCTGAATCAAAAGTCCAAACGAAAAAGAAAAGGAACTAGACAAGCTCTTTGATGTCATGCAATGGTCCGCTTAGGAGTGCACCTCAAAATTATCATCCAGAAAAGAACACTACGTTATTTACCCAATAGAAGTAAAAGACTAGTCCAGGAAGAACGAAAATCTCGAAAGAAACCTTAAACAACTTATACAACAAACTTAAGGCACTCATAAAACAGTGAAAAATGAAACAAGATGTCTGGATGTGTACCGTAGTTCTGAAAGATGTATTCATACATAAGATTTAATGCAATCGAGGGCAGCGTATTTGAACACCATTATAGATTCAAAACTATATTGCTTCATCAGACTGACAGCTATTTCACCAAATTCAAATTATGGTCAAAGGGTTGATAAACGTCAAACCGTCCAAGCAGAATAGTTAAGTTTATTTTGTGATGGTTACGTTAGTACAGATCTATGAAATTGAACCCAAGAAATGTTTCAGCCCCAAAAAGTATTTTTAAAAACCGATTGTGCTCGGTTGTGCTCGGTAAAGAAAGATCGTTAGATCTGGCTTCCAGTTTAAGTAGTGGAATTTGGTTGGAAAGTATAGAGAAATTCGGTTGTCGTTCAGATCTTTGTATAGTAAAAACTAAGACCGAAAGTGAAAGGTTTGATGAAGAGTGTCATGTTGGTGTTGAGCAAAGCTTAAACTGAATATAGAATCAAAAAAGCCATATATGTTTGCGGTCTAGATATTTGGACTTTTATCTAACTTGCGAGAGCTCTCGCGGTATAGTTGGTCATACAAGTGACTTGTCTTGAGAAAAATCACATCTCTGGTGGATTAAGTTATCGGTGACTGTCAACGGTAATTTCGAACAGGTCGGTCAGATTTTGAACAAGTTTTATCGCCCCAAATAATAAATTCTAGAACTTTATGTACATCTCTTGATGTATTAACCGAAAGATGACTCAATCAATCGAGAGAGTTATTCGCTTGAATAACTTATAAGAATACAAAACAAATTTGGAGTGAAAAGGCGATTTAGATCAGCTATAATGACTTAAAATCTAAATGTTTAAGTTATGCATATGAATAGTTTATACAAGATCCATGGTATAAATGGGTACAACTCAATCAATATAATACATTAAACAAATTGTTGGTTGTTCACAAATTTAAATATATATTTTTGAATCAGTTCGACTATTCATGAATAATAGAACAAATTCATGTTCGGTAGTAAAGGTTAGCAGGATTAAATCAAAAATACGTGTTATATAGTTCAAGTTATGTTGTATCAACTATACGGGGACAAAATCATTCCGACCAAAAAAAAAACACCTCAGTTCCTATAAACATTATAGTTGGATTCCCAATACTCAGTGATTTGCATCCAATGGAACACGATTTAACAATTTGCATACGTTAAAATGAAAGAATCATTGATTGAACGACGTTTACGTGATGTAAGATTTAGTCACACATTTGTTTATATATACCACAACCAAAATCGGTTAATGAGTCTTTGTTGAAACAAATACTACCCAGCTTCAGGTAAAGGGACGATTGCTTTCAAATATAGGGGCAAAGGTAGACTAGTAACCATTCCACCAATACTGCTTTTTGGAAAGTGGCCAAATTGTTTCCGCAAGAGATGTGTAAAATGGCATCAAGAAATTGGGAACTCAAATGGCATCTTTTTACTCTCACACTTCTACAACGTATACTCAACAGACTTACTATATCTGCATATTGCATAGCTCCGTACTAACAGGTAAAGTATGGCTGAACGATGGTTCGACCCATGAGTTCTAACCTCTGTACAAATAAGTGTATTAAAACATAATGGTCGGTTTATATAGTCATCAATATAAGTTCATCACCGGCTGTTCATTTATAAAACGGCTGAAGAGGTGATTAGAATGTGCATACAGTTAAGGGAACACATCACTAACAGCGTCAATCAAACATTGCTGAATTTATAGTACTAATAGGCTAACCGCGTGAGTACGTATAGAAGAAAAATTGCAGAATGGAATGGAATGAGAACCTCTCTCAGAAGAGGTTTATGTTTTCAGCAGCCCTTGAAAACTGATAAGGTTTCAAAGTAACGATCATTCTTTATTCTGAATTCTAATGATTATAGTTAAACGGTAACTAGAATAATAAATAATATTGTTAGGAACGCGGGTGACATCTCTGATTGAATCGAACAACTAACATATAGGTGAAATAATAAATAAATGGAAACTTCTTCTATGACCGAGAAGCGGGCAAAATGAGTATAAATACGCCAACAGAAAGCGATAGAGTTTCAGTTTGAATTGGGACAGCGATAAATTAAAATCGGGAAAAGGTGATAAAAAGTGAAAAAGTGAAATAGTAAAAGTAAAAGTGAAATAAAAGTACTGTAAAAGTGAATGGTGATGATTGTTAATAAAAGTTATAGTGAAAACTAAGCAAGTGGCTTTTATTATTCATAATTCAGTGATCGAACCGTGGATTGGTTTGAATCCCTGCTAGGGGGGAAATATAACAATATACTATCTACTGTACGTAAACAAGATGTAAAACTTTCAAACTACGACTAAAGGAGAGAACACACAAAACAAATGGAAAACTATCAGATCAGAATAAGAACAACTTATCAAGTTCTAAATATTTCGAACAAAGATACAATCAAAAACATCTAGCACACCCAGAATGTAGTTTCAAAGCTAAAATTAGAATCGATAACACCATTTAACGTCAATCATGGCTAAAAATGCACTGGATTAATCACAAATCACAATTACTGTGCCACAAATTAACTATTCATAGCAGATAATAATCAATCTAGCAATAGTGAAACCCAAAACTTCGAAATCACAAAATGTTAAACACCAAAAATATTCTCGAGCTTTTTTTTTGGGTGGCTATCTCCGCTCACTTAGACCGGTGATGGTCCGTTGTGATACCACTTTAACTAGCAGCTTAACAGATGGAAATAATTTTTCGACGATAAAGGCACAAATAATACGATAAAAGCTAACAATTGAAGAGCTGTCAGTTGGTAACTATAACGTAACAATAAACACTCGCACCCACAAACGGAATGGGAACATTAAAAGATATTCAGAAGCTTAATGAACATCAGACACGATAGCTGCACTTATAGCACAAATGTTGAATAATGGTAGAATAAGGGCTTGTCTATAATAAAACGAAACAAAATGGCGGAATCTAGAGTGATCAAACGCTTTATAAGAAATATCGAAGCCAGAAACGCAAACGTTTTACGAGGACACTCGATTAGTTGAAATTAAAACCTGTATAGGAGTTTCTAATTTTTGAGAAATCTTGAAAAGTGATTGATGATACTCTCACAGAAGCGATAGATAAAATTGAATCGATAAAATAAGTATATAAAATTATAATTCTCTGAAGTGCTGTTTTAATTTGATGTAAAACTGTCCCTTAGACAGTCCAAACTCGAATAGGTGCTCAACATCGGTAAAAAATTTGGTCATCATATTGATT
Organism: Tipula lateralis; assembly: GCA_963932295.1. NCBI lineage: Eukaryota > Metazoa > Arthropoda > Insecta > Diptera > Tipulidae > Tipula > Tipula lateralis. Next base: position 176,179,670 of record OZ010736.1, on the reverse strand, counting down.
GGTTCATTTACGCTGTAATTAGTACGATGTTTTTCAAGTTTTAACATATATATGAAAACTTTTTGTATATTTTCTGTCTGTCTGATAGACAGCCAGACAGAAAATATACAAAAAGTTGTCAGTTGCTCCTCTTAGCTGCTTATATCGTTGAGCACATGAGAGCAATGATAGGTATAGAGTTAACGACTGAACTCCACCCATAGTTATGTTCAGAGGTAGCATGTGGTGAATAGATTTTGATGAAATAACTTGTAAGAGAATGTTCAGCAATCTCAGATAGCGACTAATACAGTAATTACACTGTCTGCAGTGAATCAGAGATAATGGGTTAGGGACAAACCACTCGTCAATAATCGATTAATTAAAGGACTCTACAACTTAACCCTACAACTATTTTATGGTTATAATAGTCGGTATGGTTATTATAGTCGAAACTTTGCGGGTTTTGTATCAGAAACATATAATTTTTACTGATGTTTTTAAGGTAGATGGTATAAGTGTAGGTTGAATATTATGTTTATCACATAAAATGTAACGTGAATATCTTCGTTCATCTCTCTTACTACTGCAGCTTTACAAAACATCAAGATTTTAACCAATTGACTCATCCATCCACAGTAGATATGGCAAGTTCTATATGTGTAGTCAAGTGGCAATCAAATCGTTCGAATATGCATCACGGATGTCAACGGTAGTGTTATGCAAATAATGTATAGCCCACTGATTAGTTGGACATCTTTCGAAACTGCTGGGCAGACATCTAGATATTATGGTATGCCTTGCAACTACTTCTCGTAACAGCAAGTGTTGTGAGACATATTAATGAATTGAAACCGCCGAATTTTACATCTACCATTTTTTCAAAAAAACATCAAAATTCTCATTGGACCTCTATTTAGAGAGGATTTTACCTATTAGTCAAGTTTCGTCAAAATTGCGATAGGACAAGTATTTACTGAGATATTAAGGATTTTATAATCCTTAACATCTCCTTAATATCTGAATGGACTAAGATAAAAACTATTAATGTTCTTTACATTTTCATTCCACGTTATGCTTCCAATTCCTAGACAAAGAAACATTCTACAAAAACACGAACGTGTTCCTAAACCAGTTCCTTATAAAACAATATGCCTCTATAGTTGGGCCAACGAATAGTTTCTGACTATATCTTAAATCGTAACCAATCACCATTGTTCGAATTTTTAAGCAAATCACACGTGTTTCTAATTCAGTCACTATTTAAGTTTCAGTAGTCATTATAGCCATTAAATAAAGTTTTTTTTAGTGACAGGCTTTTTTTGTGTTGAGTATATAAATCTGTCTATCGTGAGAATTAATTTTTCTGGGCTGAGTATATGAAATCTGTCATGATAGTTAATTTTTTTGGGCTGAGAGTAAAAACTATCATGATAGTTGAGATTAGTATTGCCATCGTTTTTTTTGGGATGAATTTTGGTCTCACTTCACATGCATAGAAGTGATACGTTGGAGAGTCTTAGCTCCATTTTCAAACCGAAAACTTGTGTTTCAAAAAGAGCTAGTGCTATGACGACGCATTCTATTAAAAATGCGTGTCCTTATAAATGGGTGATCATTACCTTGGAAAATTCGCCCAGTTTCTAGAGCTGCCAATTCCAGAACGTAAACAATTCACGGCCGAAATGAAATTATGTTTCAATTGTTTATCGTCCAAACATCAATAAATATAGTGTGTAAAACACTACATACGGAGTCAGAAGATAAGGTCAATAAAGACATTGATGTTGGAAATGTTGACTTAACTAATAAATCTGAAACCTTCTCGTGTAATACAACAGTGAAATTGACATCATCCAATTGCAATCAACAACATCTTACCAACAGCGATCGTGTTAAACAAAGATCGAAGCGGAAATAACCAACGATGCCGAATTTTGTTGGATTCAGGATCGCAATCATCCTTTGTGTCTGCTAATTGTGCACAGCGGCTACAAATACAGAGAGAGAAAGACAGCAAATATAACCATTACTGGAATAACAGCCAGTTCAGTGAAATCAAGAGGGGAGACTATTCTTGTGATGGAATCAATTCATAATCCAATCAAATAGAAGTCCATGCCTTAATAACAATTCATAATCCAATGTACCGGAAAGGTACCGGGTTCGAATCTCGATAGGGGCGGGATGAAAACGGGATTTTTCACCATACGATTACGATCGGTGGTGTAAATGAACACAACTATGACCCCTGTTGGAGTGCAGAATCCATGGGCCGACCCATCTTCCATGTCAGTACTATAGACTGGCATGGAGCTATGCAATGTATAAATGGCAAAGCGTAAGGTAAGGACGTAAATAAGAGAACCGCGAAAGAGTTGGAAGTGCCTTGAGCCCCAAAACAGATTGAATAATAATAAAAAAAAAATTTATCGAATTCAATGGCATTAAATATACAATTAGATGTAGATGTGGACAGGACTTTGAGAAAATTCTGGGAGATGTATGAAATGACACAAGTCCTTATAAATTCACCACAAGATGTTGAATGTGACGAGTTTTTATATATATGTTTCAGTGGGACTCAATAAACATGCAGCAGCAATTTTACAAGCTACAGATTTGGCAATAGAAAGAGTTGTCTTGATTAATACCAACTCTGATAAAAAAATGTAAGCTTCGGATGTTCAATGCCAGTATGAACTTATTACAGTTGTAGGTGTGACCAAGAGCTTTTCTAGTATCCCTCTACATGCTGTAGGTGTGGTACAATTATGAACAAATGCCTTAGGCGGCTTCTAAAAAGCTGATGATCGAACACTATTTCACATCAAGCAAAGCAGACCGTGAGTGAGCCCAAAATTATAAACCAAAACACTCAGCCAAAGATTGGGGAATCTTAAAGCGATTGCTTCTTAAATTGGTGTAGTACTGGGATATCAGGTCCGTATACCGATCGCTGTAATTTAAAAAATTTTCCCCGCTCAACGTTCAAATTAATTGGATTTCGCAAAATAATTATTATTTGAATCCTCCATCCAGAGGATATGGCATATCCTAAATTCAATACAAACGACGACTAAAAATATTTCATATTTATTGTGTATATGACTGGTGGCATTTGACTTTATAAACAGCATGTGTATTCCGCTCGTTTGATGATTTCGTAATTTTGGAACACAATGAATACATATTTCATAAAGGTTTCTAGCATAACGAATTCATAATAACCACATACATAATGAAAAGGCAAAAAGGCACAAAAAAATGTAAATTGGAAAATGTTTTGTGTTATGTGTGGGGGTGTGTGTGTGTGCTTTCATTTAAATAATAGGAAGCATAATAGTACCAAACAAATAAGACAGATGAGCTTAGCAGCAAAACTTTTCATGCATACAATTTTAGGTTCCCACTGTATAAAGAGCAACCGAAACGTCATAATGTTGATACTTATTCTCGTATATACAACATTTTGGCTTCGATATATTCGTTCCTAGAACAACTCAACCTCTATTTATATAAATAAACTTACTATATCGTTATGTTTCGTAAAGAGGAGACTTAAAAGGAGGATGAGAAGGCAGGAGGGAAATAAAAACAAGCTTTTTATTTTCTATTAAATAAAATAAATAAGAAGATGAGAAATTCCTTTTTGCGAGGTTCATGAGATAATCCACTTAAGATTTAAATAAATACATTTAACGTACATGAATAAATGTTTAGTTTTTCCGCTTTTCTCGTAGATTCATCCTTCCAAATAGATACTCATATGTATGTATGCAAAGTGCTTTCCATTGAAATACAAAATTTATACAATACATTGGTTTAGGGGTTGGCGAAAATTTGTGGTGATGTGGGGGCCAGACCTAATTTGAATATTTTCGCATTATATCATATTCGTTCTATAATTATCCTCGCCATATATCACTGAGGGTATCACAAATTATAACCGCCCAATATCACTCACCATCCGTAATATAATATATTGTACGAGTATATATAGGGAGAGTGTGCGAGCAAACGATTAGAGACGATAAGAACGCGGCACCAGAACACAACAACAACAACAACAAAAATATATAATTAATCTCGGGTATAATAATTTTATTTTTGCCTTTTTAATTATAATAATTAAATTTAAAAGACTTCCGGGTATTTTTTTGGTCATCTGTTATTATTAAGCTTTTCAAAATTTTTGACGAATCTTCATTATTTTTATAAAACTTTAGATTAAAATCGTGACGGTTAGATGTGCTCGAATCTGTTATCCTTACGAAGAGTAAATACAAAATATATTACAAAATCTTGGTCCATAAAGTGCGCGGTAGGAGGTACTGAGTTCTGGTAGGGTAGCAGCTGAAATGTAACAGAGATTATGCAAAGTTTGATATATGTGACCTAAAAACCTCGATAACAATCGATCGAGCTTTTTAAGATTTTATAATACTAGACATCATTCACCGAATGAAAGAAATCGTGATGTAAGTCTTTGGAGGATGCCTCAATTTTTTGTAAAAAGGTTTAGTTGCCGTTTTGATCGCCAATTCGTGAGATATAAAATGAAAGAAAGTTGTCGCAAAAACTCAAGGACCGGAATTACAGATTATCCAGAAAAAGCGAGATTAATCTGTCATCTACGTAACAATGAAGTTAACATCAGCTATAAGACGAAATCAACGATACCAAAAAAGGCAAGTGCAATTATGGGTTGAGTAAGTGCATATTTGGATGGCCACATAACAGCATCATGCATGGAAGTGACTAAAATGGGATGGAATGAAATCTACCACTATAACGTCCCACATATTTTACCCAGAAAATTTATAGAGCCTGACTATAGAACTCCATGGTTCAATTTCCCAATCAGTGTGATAACAGAAACAAAAAACTAGAAGAAATCATATCTGATGGAAACTGTTGTAACGGTCGAACTGTTGTAATACGAATCACAATATAAATACAAACAGGGTGCAACAAATAGCAAATCTAGTCGTTTATGAGCGTTGAAATGGGATTCGAAATTCACGCAAAAAGGCTCATTGGTTGATATTCTGTCAACAAGATGACAAACCTATAAACAATCAGTTGTCAGATTAACAACCGATGAGAAAAGAAATCAGTAACGTAATGGTAGCCAGTTAATAGCAGAATAATCGTAGCGAGATTCCATTCAAAACTATAATACAATAAACATTCAGTGCTCGCTAGGCCTGCGACAGAAGACGCAGATGAAACAACCACGGATGAGTTGATTTATGCGTCGCAAACCAGCTATTCATTGGCGGAAGTAGTAGAACCAACTATATATATCATGATCAACATGAAATTCCTCAAGTGATGTAATAAGAGGTTTAGATATTTAAAAGCAGTTCCTATGTCAATATTATAGGTTCAAATTAATCAAGTCGCCGTGAAATGCATCAAAAGTATATCAAAAGAAAGCAACGCGATCAAGCTTTTGGCCTCCAAACCAATGAAGAAAATCATCAATATAGAGCAATAATGGGATAAACTCGAAGGAATTTAATATATTGGAATAGTTGCCACCACACTAGGGTGTCAAAAGCCAGTCGAAACTTAAAGATCGCCGACAGCTAAAATTGGTATGCAATTTTCCAATTATACCATAAATAAGGAACATATCTGTATAAGTCTTAGCAACAGATTAAACTCAATTTGTAATTTAGGAGAAATATTTCGAAGAAACTATAACCTTATCGACCGAATGGTGCAGACGGTAAAGCTGCGGCGATTGGTGCGGGAAATACCTGGTTCTACTACCGAAAGGAGCAGGATTCAAAATGGGTTTTCCACCATCTGATTACGATCGGTGGCGCGAAACACATCTAAAACCCCCTGGTGTAAGGCAGGCCATCCATGGGCCACCCATATTCCATGTCACTACTATAAAGGTTGGCATGGCGCTATGCAATGTGAAGATGGTTCCACGTAAATCGGACCTATAGCCGTACACCCTGAAATTGGCTATATGAAATAGCAAAGGTGAACTGCGAAAGAGTTGGAAGTACCTTGAGCCCTAAAACAGATTGCAATAGATAGAGGAATTGTTAAAAAAAAATCTACAATAGCTGCCGATATGTTAGAAAAGAGATCGTTTGATGGTGTAGAATAGCAAACGACACCCCTGCATCACTCATTCTGTTCAAGATACCGATGTGTTGTGCTTCATTTTATTGTCCGCACAGTTCTTGTGCATTTTAATACATTAAATAATCGGAACCTTAAGTGGAAAGCACACCATGTCAGTTTAGAAAATAATTATTTATTTGGAACTCCGATGCAGGGCTGGAACAATATAACATTCCAAATAGTCATTGTCTTTTTTTTCCTAAAAAAATGATTTTTCTAACAATAGGCAACAGCTTATATATTTCGTTTAAAAGCCTTTTTTGTTTCTAATCTCTCAATTCGGTTTTGGGGATCAAGGCACTTGTTCGCGGTTCGCTGATTTACGTCCTTGCTTTTACGCCATTACAGCCAACTCGAGGACGTACGGCTATAGGTCCGATTTTCCTAACCATCTGCACATTGCTTAGCTCCATGCCAGCCTATAGTGCTGACATGGAAGATGGGTCGGCCCAAGAGTTCTGAACTCCAACAGGGGGTCATAGTTGTTTTCATTCACACCACAGATCGTAATCTCATGGTGAAAAATCCCTTTTGTCCTCCAACAGAAGAAAAACGAAATTGGCTTGCGGATACTGTAAGCTAGTATTTTAACCCTGCATTAGACAATTACTTTTAAACCAGGTTTATTACAGTTGCCTACTCAAATCTGATCTGTAGTATGTCCTCAGTCTAGCTTCGTAGTAAGGCTGTTCGGTCGGAAAGAGTTCACACTTTCCGATCGAACATACACATTTGTGTAGGCAAATTACAAAAAAAAGTGAAGAAGTAAATATTGGTTATAAACGGCAAGGTTGGCCGATATCATATTTTAATCAAGGTTCACAAATTAGTATGCTATTTTCAAAACAAGGAAAACAATTGTATCGAACCCATATGCTGATTGGTATGGGGGAATGGGTTTCGTATCGAACTTTCAAGGTCAGCCTTCATCACTTCAGAAATCATTTAATATTGCTCAGGACCTGCTTACATAATGTTGATGCTGCTCTCCCAAAATGCTAACCCTGTAAGAAACCGATGCAGAGAAATAAAGAGAGTTGTAGGCCCATATTCGATCGATGAGCAAATGCCCCCTTTTACTAGACGCTAGACTAGATTTTGAGTTCTACCAAGGCACTTCCACTCCCTTTAATCATATATCGTTGGATTTGGTGCCAGCAGTTATCTACTAATAGACTGATTTTTGATAGATATTTGGTTTCGTTCCTTTTTTGGAAAAAATTGAAAGAATTGGAATTATACGCTTTCGGAACCATATAATGATGAACCGTCTCAAAATATTAATTTCAAAACCGATAGGCATATGGAACGAGGTGTCCGACTAGACTTTTGTAATACATACCGAAGATATTGTAGTTGTTAAATGGTGGGACACAAAATGTTGCCAACAGAAGTAGGTCCAGAACTAGTTTAAACTGTTTCTCGGTGGAGTAAAAAATCGAAATTTCATATAGATGTTGCTTGTCCAGCTATAGTCAAGAACTACAATAAATAGATTGAATTTATCCAGAGTGCTAAATAATTGGATAAGCGATCTACTGGACTTACGGCTGGAAGTAACCGATGCGTTATTACCTTCTGTTGTTGATTTACCTAATCAGGAATCAGATAATGAAGTTGAGACACAACCTAGAAATTATTGCTTACCATTACCGATGGAAAATAAGAGGTATGATCGAATTAACCACTGGCCAGTTTTTAATGATCTAGATACTTATAAAAATTTAAGGTGATGGTCCTAAGTGGTAAAAAGGTTTACTGTGAAAGAGTAGGGAGTGTTTAAGGCCCTAAACAGACAGTAGCGACAAAACACAGCAAAATTCCTTATGAATATTAATGAATCTGAGAATCGTTGTCCTTAACACTTCTATCAGACCTCAGATCATTACCTATGGTGTACAGCATTCGATGTGAATAATCACTGAAGCACTTATAGTCAACGTTTTAATCTTCGTTGGGTTCAAGGAACTCTCATTATGAACTGATGCTTTGTATACCTTCTATACGTCTGCGTCTTTAAATATCTTGCAGAGGCAGATAGGATTAAATTATACCTTTGACAAATTTAGTCTGCGAATACAATTTTGTAATCTCAAAACGCTACCTGTTGACTGTTAAAAATATCGTAATTAAATACCCAAGACATGTGTTTTGTCTCATATACAGTCTTACATTATATCACAAGATAATATATTTTTATCAAAGTATTATGAAAAGAATGAAGATGCCTTTGAATACCAAAATAATTAATTGCCTGTACCACACGGTAATTTAAGATTTTGGTTCTTTGTTGCTACCATAATATTGTTATGATTCAACAATTTCGTCTTTCAATAGGTGTTAACTTGAAAACCACGACTCCAATTGTAAAATAATTGTGTGTTTCTTAGGAATTTATTTTCGTAATAAAATTATTCATCTCATACCCACTAAGCTTTTAAATGCTTTATTCCAATGGTTGATTCCACAGAGTTTTAGATTGTATAAAATCGTTGGTAAATCCAAAATTATTTTAATTGAAATTCGATTAATTAGTCAAGCATATAAATACTCGACGCTGTTCATTTCAATCATATCAAGCTCAAAGAGATTATGGTATAAGATTATAATATTGGTACGTGATCTAAATATTCGTCTACGCGAAAGCTCCACACATTTCAAACGACATATTACATTATATATTGATTATATTCAATGTTCGTCCTTAAATAGTTTGTACAGTGCATTAAACATAGTATGTTTATGTTGTCTGGAACAGATGGGATATACAACGTTATTGCAAATATCGATTTTCCTTTTGAATGTCGTAAAAAAAGTTTTGATTAGAAAATTGAGCGGTACAGTAGTTCATGTCTTGTTTGTACGAAAAAAATGGGTCCAACGACTTATATCAATTTAAATAATTTATCAAAGCTCAAAATTCCCAACGAAGCATAATCTGATTTATTTGAAATGTATTTATATAAATACGTAATTGAATCAAAAGCTTTCATTCATATTAAGTAAATGAAAAATTGTAAACAAAGATCAGATTTTAGATTGGTCGATTCTTAGTATTTACGTTTATGTGACATAAGCCTACTGTTAATAGTAGTTATATGGTATATAAATATCACGCTCGACTTGTCAAAAAGCTCTATCAATTGTTCACTTTAGAAACTTTAATATTTAAGACAAATCAATCATAACGAAAAAGAAACTTTACGAATTCTACGAAACAGTTTTTTTTGTCAATAATACGTTTCGAGAAATGATAAAATCTATTTTTAGAATGGAATATCAAGGTGTTAAAAGCTTTTTGACAGAACGCTAAATATTTGATTTGGTGATGTAGCATAAAATTTATCAATAATATTTAAACAATTTGTAAATACGAACTTTGTGCTGAATGAGTTCATAAACGACAAGTTAACGTGTATAGTGTTTATTAATCAAACATTGACATTGAACTATACGACGTACCTGCCCTAACCGAGTCTCACCTGGGAGCTTACAAGCCATACATATTGATACATACAGTGTGTACCAATACGTATGTCTCGTAAGTTCCCAGTTGAGACTCGGTTAGGTGATCAACCAAATAAGACGATTTTGTTAAAATTTAGGATGTGCCGCGCGTATCGATGTTATTTCAAGATAAAAAATTATGCTTGAATAATTTTTATCAAAATACACAAGAGAAAACGACGGAAGGTTTAGAGTAGCGCTTCCATTTAAACCTAATGCACCTAAATTAGATGAATCACTTTATCAAGCGCTAAAACGGTTAAGCCAAAAAACTGTAAAAAACACTACTATGCAATGATAATCAACACAACCCGAATGTGCGATGAATGGGAGAATATCAAGAGTTGGGACACATCAAGAGAATTCCGATGGACGAAATTCAGAAACCGTATGCCGATTTTTTTTATTTACCATTCAACAAATAGTTAATATTCTGCTTAGATTCCGAAAGCACCGTTTTGTCTTCTCTGGAGATGTTGAAAAAAATGCGTAAGTCCGATGCAGATTTTCAACGAATTACATGAAGGGAGTCACTTGATTTTCCAATACAGCACTGCCGTATTCTTACCGTGACCTATGGTACAGAAGCTGCGTATTATTTATCGCAAAAGGCTCTTCAAATGACAGCCGAAGATTTTACTGTAAAGTATCCTGAAGCGGCAAAAATTGTCAAAAATAATTTTTACATGGACGACGTTATGTTTGGGGCAGACAATCGAAAAGGCGCTAGAACTGCAAAAAGAATTAATTGAGATTCTCAATTCAGCTGGATCTGCAAATCATGTTGATCTTTTGTCTCATTTTCCACCTGAAGATGAGAAAATCACTCCTCGAGAAATAAATGAGGGTACAAAATAACTTTGGTTCTGGGCATACGATTTTTGCCAACTTAAGATACACTATCTTTAAAGTGGATCTACTAACTAAGAGATAAACCACAAAACGTATCCTACTATCTAAAGATATTTGACCCTATGGATGGTTATCATTTATTACAATTGGTGTTAAAATTGTCTACCAAACAATTAAAAGTAGGATGGGATGATGAATGGCCCGTGGAATGTAAACAGTAAATGGTTTAAATGGGTTTGGTAAATGGAAACGTGATATGTTGGTAGTGAAACTTTGAACTCATCCAGTTGAAATAAAAAATTTGAAACATCTAGGCGTGATGCAATATATGGGCCATGCAGACTATGAGATTCCCATTGTGAAGTTCTTATTCTTTGCACTGGTATAGATAAAGTCCAGAACAATCAAAAAATCAAAGCTTGAATCGTGTTCATTAGTCAATCTGTATAGATATAAGACGGAGGGTGGATTATGATAGTTAAGAAATTAGTCTGTCTTGAACGACTACTATATGGGCTATATAGACTATGAGATCCCCATGTTATAGTTCTAGTCCTTTGCACTAGGGTAGATAAGGCCCAGAACTAACAAAAAATCATAGCTTGAATTGTGTCCAATTGTCATTCTGTCTAGATATAAGACGAATGGTGGATTGTGATAGTTTTGAAATTAGCCTGTCTTGAAGGATTAATATATGGGCCATATAGACTATGAAATCTCCATGTTATAGTTCTAATCCTTTGCACTAGGGTAGATAAGGCCCAAAACTATCAAAAAATCATAGCTTGAATCGTGTCCAATAGTCAATCTGTCTAGATATAAGACGAATGGTGGATTGTAGTAGTTAAGAAATTATTCTGTCTTGAACGATTAATATATGGGACATATAGACTATGAGATCCCCATTGTATAGTTCCTATCCTTTGCACTAGTACAAATAAAGCCCAGAACTATGAAAAAATCATAGCTTGAATCGTGTCCAATCGTCAATCTGTCTAGATATAAGACGAATGGTGGATTGTAGTAGTTAAGAAATTAGTCTGTCTTGAACGATTAATATATGGGACATAAAGACTATGAGATCCCCATTGTATAGTTTTAATCCTTTGCACTAGAACAAATTAAGCCCAGAACTATCAACAAATTATAGCTTGAATCGTGTCCAATCGTCAATCTGTCCAGATATAAGACGAATGGTGGATTGTGATAGTTAAGATTTTAGTCGGTCTTGAACGATTAAATATGGGCCATATAGACTATGAAATCCCCATCGTTTAGTGTTTATCCTTTGCACTAGTACAAATAAAGCCCAGAACTATCAAAAAATCATAGCTTGAATTGTGTTCAATAGTCAATCTGTCTAGATATAAGACGAATGGTGGATTGTGATAGTTAAGAAATTTGTCTGTCTTGAACGATTAAAATATGGGCCATATAGACTATGAGATACCCATCGTATAATTTTAATCCTTTGCACTAGAACAAATAAAGCCCAGAACTATCAAAAAATCATAGCTTGAATCGTGTCCAATCCTCAATCTATGAGACGAATGGTGGATTGTGATAGTAAAGATTTTAGTCTGTCTTGAACGATTAATATATGGGCCATATATACTATGAGATCCCCATCGTATGGTGGTTATCCTTTGCACTAGTGTAGATAAAGCTCAGAACTATCAAAAAATCATAGCTTGAATCGTGTTCAATAGTCAATCTGTCTAGATATAAGACGAATGGTGGATTGTGATAGTTAAGATTTTAGTCTGTCTTGAACGATTAAATATGGGCCATATAGACTATGAAATCCCCATCGTTTAGTGTTTATCCTTTGCACTTGTACAGATAAAGCCCAGAACCATCAAAAAGTCATCTGTCTAGATATAAGACCAATGGCGCATTTGAATATTTCAGAAATGAGTCTATCATGAACAATTGAAAAAAGTGAAATTTTGAACCAAACCGTACAAAGGTCAATTTTGGTGGCTTGACCTAAAAATACTGAGTGTATGACAACTGTTTTAATCGACAGCATATCGTGTATATAGAAAATAACGATTAAGCCTGACAAATTGTTCACATAATATGTCAAATAAATTTCATTCAACCAACAATGTTTGACTGACATCCATATAAATTCGAATACGTTCAAGATACGTTTAAACAAAGAGTTCTAAATTTTCGTTTAAATGAAAAATCAAAACCAATAAAACCGGGCACCCAAATAAAAACGAAGATTGATAGATTCTTTCGCTATATAGCATGTACATGTATATTATGAAGTCGATACGGCATCCATCACTTTCCTTATGTATCCACTTACTTATGAAATGCTATATAACAGCCGAGAACAACAATATCAGTGTTATATGTGTTTTATGTATGTACATCGATGATTTTTTATCGACATTGAAGATGTGCTAAACCTTTTTATTATTATACTTTACAGAAACACCAACATTACATTATTTTATATGTTAGGCACACTGAAGAATTTTTATTAATGTTGTCAAACATGAAAATCGAACGAGTTTTTCCAAATTTTTTATTGATTTTGGTACAATAAAATCGTTTTGAAAGTATATAATGGTCCAGGAAATTAGGTTTCGTTTATTCGTGATGTATCGACAAACTGAACATTATAGATATGTAAATATTTATTTTGATGTAATGGCCCATTGAGTGATATTTAAATATAATATAACCTAATACTCACCAGTATTGCCATATTTTACGAGCATGAAATGGCAAATTACACAACGCAAATATAAGCACGACAACGATTAACATTCGTATAACGCCCCGTCGTGCCCGCAACACATTTTGCGATGAATTTGAAATTTGTGCTAATTGGGCACCATGCCGTTGCATGTATGTATTGCCGCGATACACTTTATCGGGCATCGGACTCACGGTACTCATCTGAAATTAACAACAATTTATACTATAATATAATAGAACGATAACACGAATTCACGTACCTGATTCGATGAGCATTCCATATTGTTGCAATCGTATTTTACAATCATCCGAAATGGAATACTTTTACTTATGGTCGCCGGGGATTGTGTCGAAGTCGAATTCATCGATGTGTTTTTCATAAGGATGTTGCGTTCTAGTCCACGTGAACTTTTCCACAGTGCAATTGCGATGCGGCTGTACAAAATCTGTAAATAGTGTAACATAAATTTCAAGATCTCATTGAGTCCGTACAAACGAATAACTTTATATTATTTTTCTCAAAAATGTCAACAAACTAAAAAAATGAGATCTGATGGTGTCAAAATAATAATGACTTTCCGCTTTAGTACCCGGAAACGAGATGTAGGACCGGCACGTGGAACGAAAACATGGCGCTTTCGAAGGTCTAATCACATGTATGAAAGAGTATCGACTGGAACTCGTAGCGCTCAAAAAGACTCGATGGCCTAAAAGTGGCGACCATTTGTCCAAAGGCTACACAGTGCAGATGCCCTCGGAAATCTTGCAGCTAGTTTTCTCATTGGGGCACAGGTAAAAAAGGCTGTACTGCGGACTTTCAGTCACTCGATAATCGAATATGTAAGCTTCACATGGGGTAAGCCAGCCCCAAGATAAAGACTAATTTTACAATAATTTGGATAATCTGATGGGCTTTATACTTGAGCACGATGTCAAATTGGTCATTGGTAACATTAATGCTAGAGCTGGCAGAAATTAGACCGACTTAAGTAATATTGGAGGTCTGTACTATCGATATGAACCATTTTCTGGTCACTGCAAAGCTACGATTGAAGTTTTTGTATAAGTCAGGGAGGACAGGAGAAAATGAGACGCAATTCTCCTGTGAAGGTCTGATAAACGCAACGAAAATATTAAGATCCTGTCAGCAATAGCATTTTGCTATCTAATTATACCAATCTGATGTGGAAGGCTAAGGTCTTAAGAGTACAACAACTCAGCAATGAGATTCAAGTATCTTGGATCTCTCATTACTGACAACAATAGTGTGGGAGAGTATATCAAGGTTCGCCTTGCCGCTGACAATCGGGCTTTATATGAGAGTGAAGTTAGTGCTAAAAATAATAACAAAAAATTACACTGTTAAATTTATTTTTTTCCAATAAGAATTGAAAAATATACCAAAATTTAAAATTAAGCGATGATTAAAAACTGAAAGTTTTGATAGTTTAAGTGGAGGCACAAACTTGTCTAGAAGGTTTTCAAATTGCCAAATCATTAAACGTGGTATGTTGTAACATATAACCAATGTTGAAGACCATAATTATGTTCTACGATGTTATAAAAATCAGCAAATAAATTGAAACAAAAAAGTCTGTATTTCCGATCCTAGAGATGTCCAAGGGTTTCGACCTATATTTTCGAATATCTTAACTAATTTTCATTTCATGAGGGAACGGACATTAAATTGTGACGAGGTTTGCTATGGATTTCGGAACTTTAAAATTTTGTCAATTTTATTGCATCACAACTTTGTATCTTTGATCCTAGGGATGTCTAGAGGGTCTGGTTCTTGTTTTCATGTGATTTGGCATAATACCATTATATCGAGGTAAGATCATCTTATTATGATGACAACTACTCAATTTTTCGAATAATTCAAAAATTCGAAAATTTCGGTTATTTTTTAAATTTGTATATCTCTGATCCTAGAGATGTCCAAGGATATTGACTCATATTGACAGATAGCTTATTAAATTATTGTTCCATGTGCAAAAGTATATTCATTTATGACGAGATTTACTATCATTTCTAGAATCTAGAATTTGAATGAATTTAACCGAATTTTATACGCATTTAGAATAAGTTATAGATTGGTATTGCCACATTCAAAGGATCCTGATACATTATTCTATTGATTTGTATCCTTACAATACATTGTAAACCGATTGTCAAATTATTATCAAAGATTTTGTAATTTGCTAATGATCAAGCAAATGAAAAGAAATTCAATAGGATTTTTTGTTATTTTTTCCTATTAGACCAATTGAAATCATCGCATAAGCGACGAACCTTTTTTTTTTTTTTTTTTAATTATATCTCAAGTTCTAGATATGTCAACAGCTTCAGACCTACTTTTTTGGATAGTGTATCTAAAACTCGATGTATGTGATGATTGTGATTGAGATCCAATCACTTTTATTACGATTTTTGAAGAATTTAGAAATTTAAAAATTTTGAGTGACTAAAAAAGTCTGTATTTCCGATCCTAGAGATGTCCAAGGGTTTCGACCTATATTTTCGAATATCTTAACTAATTTTCATTTCATGAGGGAACGGACATTAAATTGTGACGAGGTTTGCTATGGATTTCGGAACTTTAAAATTTTGTCAATTTTATTGCATCACAACTTTGTATCTTTGATCCTAGAGATGTCTAGAGGGTCTGGTTCTTGTTTTCATGTGATTTGGCATAATACCATTATATCGAGGTAAGATCATCTTATTATGATGAGAACTTCTCAATTTTTCGAAGAATTCAAAAATTCGAAAATTTCGGTTATTTTTTAAATTTGTATATCTCTGATCCTAGAGATGTCCAAGGATATTGACTCATATTGACAGATAGCTTATTGAATTATTGTTCTATGTGCAAAAGTATATTCATTTATGACGAGATTTACTATCATTTCTAGAATCTAGAATTTGAATGAATTTAACCGAATTTTATACGCATTTAGAATAAGTTATAGATTGGTATTGCCACATTCAAAGGATCCTGATACATTATTCTATTGATTTGTATCCTTACAATACATTGTAAACCGATTGTCAAATTATTATCAAAGATTTTGTAATTTGCTAATGATCAAGCAAATGAAAAGAAATTCAATAGGATTTTTTGTTATTTTTTCCTATTAGACCAATTGAAATCATCGCATAAGCGACGAACCTTTTTTTTTTTTTTTTTTAATTATATCTCAAGTTCTAGATATGTCAACAGCTTCAGACCTACTTTTTTGGATAGTGTATCTAAAACTCGATGTATGTGATGATTTTGATTGAGATCCAATCACTTTTATTACGTTTTTTGAAGAATTTAGAAATTCAAAAATTTTGAGTGACTAAAAAAGTCTGGATTTCCGATCCTAGAGATGTCCAAGGGTTTCGACCTATATTTTCGAATATCTTAACAAATTTTCATTTCATGAGGGAACTGACATTAAATTGTGACGAGGTTTGCTATGGATTTCGGAACTTTAAAATTTTGGCAATTTTATTGCATCACAACTTTGTATCTTTGATCCTAGAGATGTCTAGAGGGTCTGGTTCTTGTTTTCATAGGATTTGGCATAATACCATTATATCGAGGTAAGATCATCTTATTATGATGAGAACTTCTCAATTTTTCGTAGAATCCAAAAATTCGAAAATTTCGGTTATTTTTTAAAATTGTATATCTCTGATCCTAGAGATGTCCAAGGATATTGACTCATATTGACAGATAGCTTATTAAATTATTGTTCTATGTGCAAAAGTATATTCATTTATGACGAGATTTACTATCATTTCTAGAACCTAGAATTTGAATGAATTTAGCCGAATTTTATACGCATTTAGAATAAGTTATAGATTGGTATTGCCACATTCAAAGGATCCTGATACATTATTCTATTGATCTGTATCCTTACAATACATTGTAAACCGATTATCAAATTATTATCAAAGATTTTGTAATTTGCTAATGATCAAGCAAATGAAAAGAAATTCAATAGGATTTTTTGTTATTTTTTCCTATTAGACCAATTGAAATCATCGCATAAGCGACGAACCTTTTTTTTTTTTTTTTTAATTATATCTCAAGTTTTAGATATGTCAACAGCTTCAGACCTACTTTTTTGGATAGTGTATCTAAAACTCGATGTATGTGATGATTTTGATTGAGATCCAATCACTTTTATTACGTTTTTTGAAGAATTTAGAAATTCAAAAATTTTGAGTGACTAAAAAAGTCTGGATTTCCGATCCTAGAGATGTCCAAGGGTTTCGACCTATATTTTCGAATATCTTAACAAATTTTCATTTCATGAGGGAACTGACATTAAATTGTGACGAGGTTTGCTATGGATTTCGGAACTTTAAAATTTTGGCAATTTTATTGCATCACAA
>OZ010736.1:176152075-176157075 GCA_963932295.1 Tipula lateralis | reverse complement strand
CAAAGTGCATGTAATAATATTTAAATATACTCGTTGTTTGAAAATTTCTTGAACACAAATAAAGAAAATGTTTTAAAAGAAACGTAAAAAAAATAAATTTGTATTTGTGTTGTACATAATAAAACTGATTGTGGGCATGCAAAATAGGTGTCTGTGTAGCTTTTTCTACGAGATGGTAATACCATAGGTTAAGGATATAAGATATGGCATACGAAAATTTATGATCAACGGGAACATATTTTAACTTATTATATGTTAAAATAAAAGCAAGCTAGCAACATTACATTTTGGTTTGTTTTTTTATATCAATTTCCCTTCTCGGTATTATTAGTTAATGTCTAAATTCATAATTTAGTTATTAAGGCAACAATTCACTTTCTTTAAGGCGGAGCATAACGTTTAAGAAGTCTTACACAAAAATATAACAAAACTTTTTTAACGTTATGTTTTGGCATATTTATTGGTTTTAGGTGTCGTAAGGACAATAAAAATATTATTTGAAACCTTATTTCCATGGTTAAAAGGTCAAAAGTTAACAAGTCATATGTCTTTTTTAAATTACATGTCAGCTGAAAATACTCCATCTAGGTCATACTGAAGACATCAGTATGACCTAGATGGACCTGAATGACTTATTTATTTAAATTTTGTTTTGAAATACCACTGAAGAAATTTACGGCACTACACAGAAAAAACTTAAATACCTATAAAATATTTATTTTATTTATCATTAACTAATCCTGTCACCAGAGAATATTTTCCATGTTGGAGCATCTGGGAAATTTTTTATGCGCGTTTCAATATAATATATCAAGCAAGAGGTATAGTGAAATAAACGGTTATATTTAAAATAATAATTATTTATAAATGAATAAAATAATATTAGAAGAATTTTGTTACGAGAGTTTTATTGTAAAAATATCATGTTTTGATTTTTGAAGTTAAACTGTATTCTCTAATTTTTACATTTTCTTGGAAGTAAATTTTTCAGTTATTTCATTATTTCTACATCTTCTTTGCATCATCGAATCGCAGTGTATTTCAGTAATAAATATTTTTAAAATAGGTTTATTTATCATAAACCTGCAGTGATTTTTCTGTGAAATTTATATAATATTAATTAGATTTATATAATATTAATTAGATTTATATAATATTAATATTATATATTTATATAATATTTATTTGCATTAAGCAAATTTTCAAACTTTTTTGGGTCTTTTATTAAGTGAATTTTAAGAAATGGGAAGATATAATTATAAACGGAACAAAAGCGAAATTAGTTATGTTTCTGTAATGCAGGCTATAAAAACTTTGCCATATGAAAAAATTTCGATAACCCGACAATCAAACACATATATGGATCAAATATGTAAGTTAATAAAAGTGAAAAACAACGCCAACAATCGCAACAAAATTTACTATGCATATATTAAAATTCAACAAAATTCCAAAAATTCGGCAAAAACAGTTATTACACCACAAACACAAGAAGATGTTTTATTTGATGGGGCACCTTCAAACCTTCTACCATGTGTCGAATATCATGATACATACGAACAAAAACCAAATCTTTTGGATTCCATCAAAGGGGATAAATTATTTAAAGATAAAAAGGACAAATCTTCATGGAGGCTTAAACATGCTCTTGAATGGTCTATGCCAGACATTGGTAAAATTTCAAAAGAAATTATAAGAACCAAACTCTCTGAAAAAATGACCGCAGAAGGATGCTCGTGTGTGCTAGTTTTTAGAACTATTAACATACCGATGTTTAAGTCTCAAATAACTGCATACGCTAATTGTAAGTATAGTGAACATAAGCAACAATTTAAATTTGTGATTAAAACTAATAGTTTGGAAGTTTTCGTCGATGGTCCCGATACTTACCAACACGATGGTGACGCCGTATTTAATCAAATTCGAGGTAGTTTGAGAGACAAATACAAGCAAATCTTAACTCATAAAAGTCCTCACAACTTAAAATTAGAACTCATATCAAAAACTGACATTGATCTGGCATTGAAAGGAAACACACAAAATTTAAGTTCTGACGAAGTATTCCGCAAAATTCGTTCAGAAACTCTAAAACTGAGTGACATAGTTCGTGACTGTGATATTGGCGATATATTTTATAAGAGCCTTCAAAATGACACCGACAAATATATCCATAAATTCTCGGAACCTCTCCAAATTATAATGATGCGTAAATCGCAATTAGAACTTTTATGCTCTCACAAAATAGATAAAGGCTATTTCGACGCTACAGGGAGCGTAGTAAAAAATCCTACATGTCACAAACATGGATATTCACGAATCTTATATTACGCATATGTGATTAAAATTGAAGATATAATCATTCCTCTTGCTGAAATGATTTCGGCACAGCATGATGTCAAAGCCATTTCGGAATTTTTTCTCAATATAAAGAATGCTATAAAAATTGTGCCTGGTGCAAAAGTACCAAAATACTTTATTGTAGATTGGTCTTGGGCGTCAATTACATCAATTTTGAATATTTTTAATTTAATGTCGGTCAATGATTATATAAATTACATTTATAAAATAATAACAAGCAAGAGTAAACCAAATCCCGAAAAAATTAATATTTTAATTTGCTGTTCCCACATGATTAACATATTTAAATTACAAATAAAAAAAAAGATGCCAAACACTACATTACGACAGAGATGTTTCATTCTTGATTTATTTGCGGCTATACTCAATTGTAAATCACTGCAGGAAATCGATGTTTTATTTAAATTATTTATAATAATTTGCTGCTCTAAATATAAAACAAGGCATGTAGACGAGTCATTTGAAGAGTTCCAATCTAATATTCATGATATTTACAACACCAAATCAGAAACAACACTTAATGAAGATGAGTTACCAAATATTGATGAAGAATTATTCGATACCGATATTTTAGATGTAAAATCAAATCCTTTTTTTACGAGATATAATGATATTTATAGTGTTATCATATCTGATATAGACAAAGAAGATAAAACTAAAAAAAATATTTATTACTATCCCGAGTTTGCAAAATTTGCCATTAAGCGGTATTTTAGTTATCTTCCCCTATGGGTACATTTTTCAATGCCAGAAGAACCATTTGAAGGTCGAGTATCTAATGCAAACGTGGAAAATTGGTTCAGGCTCGTAAAACACCATTATATTGAAAATAAATTTTTAAAAATCGGCCGGTTTGTGAATAATATGCAAGAAACAACTTTAAAAATTTTAAAAAAAATCAAAATTAGTAAAATATTTACTAAAAAAAAGCCAAAAATTCAAAGTCAAAAACATATCAACGAGGACTCGGACCCAGATGATGTACGTAATGCTGAAAATTGGAGTCAGAAAAAAACGTTATTCAATACACCACGACATATGGGCGAGAGAGTGTTAAGGCGGTATATTAAACGAAATATTTTAAATAATAAAAAGAGTTTAAAATCGCAAAATAAAAAGCATTCCATAACTGCAAAGATGAGCCAACTAAGCCTATTACAAAATCGGTTTTCATATAACACGACTGATAAAATTGTAATAGACATATACAATTTATGTGCGTTTGATTCCATTGCGCAAATTTTTTATGTTTTCGGTATTGATTCAAGCCACATGAAAGATTTGTATTCAACTGAATACCAAAACAACAAATTTTTTCAATTCATAAATAATTACGTTAAAAATCAACATGTTAAAACGGCAACATATGTAGAGCGAAGTAATTTAATTTTAGATTATTTTAAATTAACCGAGCAAACTAACAGCAAAATAAAACTAGATGCAAGTACAAACATTATGCATCTTTGGACATTTTTAGTTCCAGAAACAGTTAGAATCACTTTCAACTGTACCTCTTCTTCCAAAATCTATAGAACTGTCCCGATAAATTTATCTAATTTTGGTGAGATTGATCTAGAAAACATAAACGATAAAATAGATACCTCATTTCTAAGATGTCCTGTTTGTACAAAATATTGCAAAAACTTTCACCTGGAATCAATCAATGGGTTCGTTGTATTTGATGTGCAGCCATTAAATATAGAGAATAATTACAACATTGCGATACAAAAAATTCAAAATACAATCAATTTATCCGGTCATATTCTGTTTTTGAAAGCGGTTATTCATTTTGATCCAGTGATAAAGCATTACATAAGTTATGTTATACGACCCGGTAGATATTGGGAAGAACACAATGATTTGAAAAAACAAATATGTAGAGTTTCTAATTCTTTAAAAGTTAATCCAACTTTGCTGATCTACGGTGATTTTTAATAAATAAGTGTAAGATAATAATATGGATATCATAGAAGTTTGTTTTATTTATTATTTTGTTATAACATAAATTCATTTTTGATAAGCAAGTATTATTTTCATGTTGCTGATACTTTTCGTATGCCATATCTTATATCCTTGGCCTATGGTATTACCATCTCGTAGAAAAAGCTACACAGACACCTATTTTGCATGCCCACAATCAGTTTTATTATGTACAACACAAATACAAATTTATTTTTTTTACGTTTCTTTTAAAACATTTTCTTTATTTGTGTTCAAGAAATTTTCAAACAACGAGTATATTTAAATATTATTACATGCACTTTGTATATGAAACCGACCTGTTCTATCTTATTTTACAAATGACAACATTCATAATAAGTACGACAACAATCCTTGTAAAAATTGCAATTAACCGATAACATGTTTACATTTCGCAAACTTTTCACTATTATTGATTCGTTGCATTTTGTTTCCGTCGGCTCAATTCAATTTTGGGTGTTGTTCATTTTGTACTTTATTTTAATTGCCTTGGGTCTCACTGTGATTGTGCCTTTTTGCACTAGCGCTCTTGCGTCTGACTCAAACCGTTTTTTCCTCGTCTCTTACTTCTTTTGTCTATAAACTAATTTTGGAGTGGGGATTGTTCGACTCACAATTTTCGACAAAAAATATTTTTGACTCTAGTGAGTTTCGCACTAATA
>OZ010736.1:174872075-174899575 GCA_963932295.1 Tipula lateralis | reverse complement strand
TTTTGTGATGGTATTAATCCCATATTCCTTGATTATATTGGCTTTTTTAGAATAACGACCTTAACTTTATGCATATGCGAGTTGAAACAAAAAAGTGTTGGGCACCTCTTCGCTCATCGGAACATTAAGACAATTAATATTAAGACACAATTTTGAAAAGTGGAAGGTACCATACATGCATACTTTCCCATCGAAACTGACAAATTTATACAGTTGCAAAATAATGAGCTATCACTGCAAATACTCAAGTATAATATTATGCATAATCGAAATTCATTTATTTGTATTCAATAAATCAACAAGATGAGTAAATAACATTTTTTGGTATATAAAGTCATCGAACCAGATCCAAAATAATTCAGTTCTTAGTAAGCTTGACGAGTATTAGTATTTATAATTAATATGATATACGCAGTTATCTTCACGTTGCTGCTCAGCATTGCTACTGTAAGTATAACAAACGAAATACATATTTCTTTTTTAAAACAATCACATGGCAGGTCGTGTATGGCGATCCTCAATTGACAAATGAGATTTCTGGACACCTTAACAATATTGAGAAATGTACAGATAGTATTACCAATGAAATTGCCATTTTGCGAAATTTATTTGAGCTGGAACTTGGAGGGCTGCCATAAAGGATCGTGGAAGAAATTATGATAGTTCTGTATTTTTGAAATTCATGGAAAGGTTTAAAATGGATACAGTAAAAATGCTACTTACAAAATATTTGAAAGAATTGTTTTCTTATGTTTCAATGAAACATTCTCAGAAGAGGCTTAAACTATACAAATTATATTGTGGCCGCAACTATATAATAGGTTCCGGCCTCAAAACAACACAAATAATATATTTAACAACCTTCCGATTATGTTGCTCACTTGTGTGAGATGTGACGTTTAGCTCAGTTTTGGTTTAACCGTTGTGTTGTGTAGATGCTCCAATCTTATAAATACGCCACAAGAATAAGCAAAAATAGTGACAATATTTATTGAAAATGATCGTTTCAGTTTTGCCTCTCATCGAAAATTGCGTCAAAAATACCCTTATCGTCAAGTGCCTCACAAAACCACAATTTATCAACGGAAAGTCTTGTAACGCTGAAAATGTGGCTCGGGTGCGAGACAGTGTTGCAGAGTCTTTAGAAACATCAATTCGGATATACGTGGTTCCCAGTAACACATTTCTACACGCAGTCTAAGGCGAATTTTGAAAACTGATTTGAAAATGTTCCCGTACAAAATTCAATTAGTCCTAAAATTGCTACCGAGTGGTCCTGATCAATGAGTTGAGTACAGTAATGCAATCCTAAGGCTGTCTGGTGAAATTGAAGATTTTTCCACGTCAATAAACAAAACAGTCGGTTTTGGGAAACACAGAATCCTTAATGAATTCATCAAACATCATTGCATCCACTTAAAACAACTGTATGGTATGGTATTCATGAACGAAACATCATTAGTCACTAGTTTTTTGAAAATCACCAAGAAGGTTCTGTTACTGCCGAACGGTACCAAGACATGACACGAAAGTTTATTGTGCCTGAAATGGAAGAACAAGAACTAGAGGACATGTGGTTTCAGCAAGATGGGGCCACAGCACACACAACCCGTTCAACAGTTCAAATTTAATGAGGTTTTAAACGAAGTCTTATTTCACGAAATGACGATTTTGCATGGCTAGTCAGATCGCCGGATTTAACAGCACCAGACTTTTTCGTATAGGGTTTTTTAAAATCAAAAGTTTATGTGAATAAGCCTCACACGATTCAACAACTTAAAGACAATATTCGACCCGAAATTGAAGATATTCAGCCTGAGATGTTGCAGGATAATTTGTATCTTAAAGGTCAACTATTTTGATACACGCGCTCTATGATTACGATTGAGTGTAACACGCATAGCAGTTATTTACTTATTTCGTTCAAATATCTTAAAACCAAATAGTTATCATCTGTTCAAATTCATATTTCATGCAATATATAAGTTATTAGGAATTTTTATTATCTTTTGAAGGTTGTACAAAATATAATATTTCGGTTTGCCACCTCAGAGATGTGGTCGTCTAATATTTGAAACTGTAATACAGGTGGCATCTGACTGACATGACTAGCAATAAATCCGATTTAAGTAATGGAAGAGATACTTGCTCTACCGTTCTTCGATGTCTTGAAATCAACAAATTTAGCCCTAAATATATGATGATCTCGTATCTGTCGTTTGAGAGAGTGGAGAGTCTTTAATAGCTTCTATTTCTAATGACTAATGGTAATTGTGTAGGAGAGGTTATATATTTATGCAATGCAAATTGAGACCCGTTACTATGTATGGATGTAAATCTCACAAACCGAGTAAACGAATACATTTCACTGAACTGACTAGTGAAATGCATTCGAGGTCTCGGGTTCGAGTCCGGGGGTGGTGACAATTCATCAATCACGATTGGATGTTTTTAATCTGTATGTGTATGTGGGTTGAACCGTGGGCCTTTAGTGGCATTGAATTCCGGAATTACTTCCACCTTCTTTAAAAAAAAAAACTGACTACAGCAAATCTATTAAGTGTCGTAATAGTTATTTACAATAATACCATTAAAAAGGTATTCGTCTTGTTTGTTCAGGTGGTTTAAACAATAGTCAACTGACTATATAAACCCTACAGTTTTCATCCAAAAATAATCATTTCTTATCAAGATTTTGAAAACGCTCGTTCAACATAAACCAAAACTAAAATGCTATCTGCAATCTTCAGCTTTCTGCTCATCTGCTTAGCAGGAGTAAGTTATTAACAATGTTATTATTAATTTAATTAAATAACTGTATTATTGTTTAATTCAAGATTGTGTTTGGTGCGCCTTCACTACTCTCATCATTGGCTGGTATCGTGGAAGACGTCGGAGATGGTACATTGACATTTGTAAATAACGTAACTGAAATTTTTGGTTAAGCTGCTGTTTCATTGAAAGTTAAATTTGTTTCTTATAACATTTAATTAAATAAAAAATTTAAATGGATTAATTATTACTTAAAAAATTAATTTTATGAAAAGTATCAGCACTTGGGCGTCTTTATTATACTAAATTAGTACAAGTTTGGGCGGAATCGGATTTTACCGAACTTTCACGACAGAATAACATTTTGTATAGCTTTTCCGTTAGCTTACAGTGATTAGGTTGTTCTTTCTTTTGGTTAGCTGAGCCTATCAGAATCTTCACTACAGTAATTTATGTGTGTGTGTGTGACGGTATGGGTTGTATATACTTATGTTACGACATTTTATGTCTTTACAACATAATATTTCAATTTTCTACCCCAGAGATGCAGTAGTTTAAACTTTTGAAGCTATAATACAGGTGGCATTTGAATGAATTGACTAGATATAACTCTTATTAAAGTATTGAAAGAGATACCTGACGTACTGGAACGGTGTTCTACTTCCGATATCTTAAATTGAAAAAATTCCATCCCAATTATATGATCTCGTAATCTGACGTTTGAGAGAGTTGAGACGTGAGAGAGTAATGGTGAAGAATGGATATACACATATGCAATGCAAATTGCGTTAAGCCGAAAAAGTAACGTTTAGACCCGTTTTTATGGATCGATCAACGTCTAACGTCGGCAAATTAATATATGGCAAAACACACGTTGAAGGCAAATGCCCAATTTTTCGATGGAGGGATCTTAATCTTACAATCCAGGTAGAAGTATACATTCCAGGTGACTCAGTCTACAGCAAACAAAAACTTATTTATCATTTTGATTGTACAGGTGGTACGGAAAATAATTAGGTATTTAGTGTCGTAATGTAATGTAGTTATTAGATTGTCGACCACATAAACCCTACTCTATTGGTGTATTTGAAGAAGTTTTATCAGCATTTGGGCGGTTAAGTGTAAATGTATTGAACTAGTATAAATTTGAGCGCAATCGGAATTTACTGAACTTTCATAGGGAAATTATGTACTAAAATTACATCCGCAGCCTTACAGTGATTATGGGTAGTGGTCCCTTCCAAAGTATTTGATGTTTCGTTGTTCAAAAAGTTGGTTTAGATCAGTGAGTAAAGGTTCATTCTCACAGGAAGTTCCATACAGTTTTTGCGTATACTCAACCGATACTTTTTCATAAAGTAAAACAACCGTCTTAAGTTTTGTCAAACATTTTTTTTATAATTCTTCGGGCACTTAAGCGTGGGGTTTGAGTGTATGTTAACGCGGTATTTGAACCAAAACGATTTAATATATTGGTGCATATGGTATAGTTGGTTAACTCAACCAATCCACTACTCAACCAGGCTATTTTACTCCTTACGTGCTGAAAAAAATCTTTCAATCACTTAGCTACAATCGGTGACTTAGTTGTACAATAAGTGAGTAAATGAGATGCTGTATAAGATAGCAGAAAAAAATCCAGCAGAAAAAATATTTTTTCTACTCATCACCAGAGGCACAATCGCTAAAGAGATTTTTTTCTGCTGTCATTTTTAAAACCAGCAGAATTTGCTCATGAATATTTATGTAATATTAATAAATAAATATTTAAGGTTTCACATAAAATCTGTAAAATTTTCATACAAATTAAATAAGTATTATGTGTTAACTATTGATACATATATAATTATACATAGTTGTTTTATTGTGAGCTATGGAAGGACCCCCGAGTAACCAATATGCCATTATGATTTGCTGATAGCTTAGGCCAAAATACATCCGAATATGAAGTTTGAGGATAATCGTCTGGGTCAGAGGACCTCCAGAATTTTCTGAAGTTTTGGCCCACTAAAAATCAGTTTTTTAATCCAGAATTTTTTGAAGTTTTGGCCCATACATAAAAATCAGCCCATACATAAAAAACGATTATCCTCAAACTTCATATTCGGATGTATTATGGCCTAAGCTATCAGAAAATCATAATAGCATATTGGTTACTCGGGGGATCTTCCATAGCTCACAATAAAACAACTATGTATAATTATATATTTATCTATAGTTAACAACATAATTCATATTTAATTTGTATGAAAATTTTACAGATTTTATGTGAAGCCTTAAATATTTATTTTTTAATATTATACAAATATTCATGAGCAAATTCTGCTGGTTTTAAAAATGACAGCAGAAAAAAATCTCTTTAGCGATTGTTGTGCCTCTGGTGGTAAGTAGAAAAAATATTTTTTCTGCTGGATTTTTTTCTGCTATCTTATACAGCATGTAAATGAGGTATATGAACAAACTAGAAGTTCTACAGGAACCAACAGATAGTTGTTAATGCAACTCTTAGGAGGATAGTGAGATACTTTTGGACTAAAAATTGATAAATATTGAGTCTATATAACAAATCAATTATGTTTCTTTATCTTAATAAAGAAACACGATGTTGATAGATTGAGCACACGATGAGGATATCACTTCTGTCTGTCTGTGTGTCTATTTCCATCCTTCCACTGTTTTTCGAGCTCAAGGCTCTCTCAACTCTTTCGTGGTTCCATCTGTCGGTCCATAAATTCTTTTGCCTCCTGTCCCTATCGAGATTCGAATCCAGTATCTCTAGCTCTAACTGCCTTAACTTTAACCCTTGCACCATTTGGTCAGTTGAAGTCACTTTGTAGTTATAAGTTGATTAAATTCACTGATTTTTCTTAAGACATTTTTGACAATGTTGGATATATACGTAAGCAATATTATTCGCTGTTCGTTAACATTTTATACTTTTTACAATTTAATAGCCAACATTAAGGTGTTTACGTATCCACCCATAATTTGAGTTTATTGATTTTTTAGTACACGTATATAAAAGACAATAAATAACAGACACTCTCGATTTCCTGTATTTTATTCAATAACCCACCTTGTGCAGCATCCATTTGACATTTACTTGATCTCGTCCTTTTTCTTGTCGGTTACATGGCTATCGCTGCCTCATATACTTTCTGTTATTTATATCCGTCTTATTTATTTATATAATAATGTTATTTTATGTTCTTTGTTCGGTCGTTCGAAACATCGTTAAGATTTCACATACATATATAGAGTATTGTGCTCGTGTAGCAAAATTAAGATAAATCTTTTCGAAACTATTTTACGTTTCTATCGTATATAACGACACATAAAAAATTAATTTCAATCAAAAGTGGAAAAGTTTAAACTGTTGAACTTTTCAATTTCTCTTCCTTATATTATATGTGAATGTGTGAGTCATCTTGACTGTGGGGATTAATTGTGGTGATATTTCGACTTTTTGTTTTTCAAGATGTGTCAAAAACGAGATACGTGATGATCAAAACGTGATTCGTTATTAGCCATAACCATTTTAGTGTTTTAGATGATCGTCTTCCATTTATATAGTTGAATATCTATAATTTAAGTAGTTTGTCCCAAAAACTAAGTGAAATATTCACCCGTGCGCTGGAACATAAAAAGAGTTCCGTATTTCAAAATTTGACTCTCTCATAAAGAACGTATGTGATTTGCAACCTTCACAAATTGGAGAAGTTTGAACAAGTGCAGGAATGTACATAGGAACGGTTATGCAGTTGAAAATATGAGACCTGCTTTTGACAGTTTCCAGGGAAATAAATGCTTTCATAATTTTTTTAAAGCACAGTCATCACATAAGGTATTAAAAACTTTAAGGGAGTAATTAGACCGCCATAATTTTGGCTCACTTATTAAGTACTTTGCCTTCCGACAAGTATCAGTGATTGTCGCCTGCTTTAAATATCTCAATTAATTTCACTTGCAAAATAGTGCAATATGTTCTGAAACCGGCTGAAGCTCACGATGGATTAACCACCTCAAAATATTTATCGAAGTTAAACTAATACAGAAGCCTCTCATGAACCATAATTTAAAAAATATCCATGTCAATTGAAACGTAGCTGAACGAGGCTGGGACAAGAATTTAAGCCATCAGGTGTGTGACCAAAACGCATTCTAAAGCTCAAAAAGGAGTGGGAGATATAGGTGATAGTCTAACTTTAATTAAACTACTGGTTACCAGACCACTGATTCGTATGCTAGCATAAGTAAATGCAATAGCTTCTACTCATGCTAGCATACGCATCAGTGGTTTGGTGACCAAATGAAATTTTTTTGAAGTCTACCCCCAATGTAACCAAAAGCTTTTCTGCATTGCAAAAAGGTACGATTTTCTAGATTGAAAACGAGATGCTGAGACAGTCTGGTTTCAGAGAAAGATTTTTGATATTTTCTCTACAAGAGGGGTTATACCTTATGATATCTTGGTATAGACATTTGCCTTTACAGGGTGGAGCAAAAGTCCCGCTACCATTTTGATTACCTATAACTTTGTTCAAAGAAAAAATAAGAGTATAGTTTAGGTTTGGTTTCCATAAAAAGTTTATTTGGCCTTTAAATTTTTTTTCGTTATGATTGAAAAATTGTATCGGGTAAATGGTGACCGCGAATCACTATGCAACTTTTGGTTCTTTCAGGGTGCACCATTTCAGGGTGAGTTTCTTCAATTTCGTGACGAATATTGTCTTTAAGATGTTGAATCGTGTGGGACTTATTCACATAAACTTTTGATTTTAAAAAACCACTTCAGAAAGAGTCTGGTGTTGTTAAATCCGGAGTTCTGGCTGTCCATGATAAATCACCATTTCATGAAATTAGTCTTTGTGGCAAAACCTCATTCAATAATTGAATTGTTGAACGGGCTGAGTGTGCTGTGGCGCCATCTTGCTGAAACCACATGTCCTCTAGTACATGATCTTCCATTTTAGGCACAAACAGAATCATGTCTTGATACCGTTCGGC
This sequence comes from Tipula lateralis, assembly GCA_963932295.1. Lineage (NCBI taxonomy): Eukaryota > Metazoa > Arthropoda > Insecta > Diptera > Tipulidae > Tipula > Tipula lateralis. The sequence continues at coordinate 174,891,796 of OZ010736.1, read as the reverse complement.
AATAATACTAACTTCAACATCTTGGTCATTTGCAAAAACAAAGGGACCAATAATGTTTCCAGCATGAATATAACACCATATACAGTTATTTTGAGTGGATGCAATGATGTTTGATTAATTTGAAATTTGAATTAATTTAGGATTCTGTGTTCCCCAAATCCGACTGTTGTGTTTATTGACGTAGCCACTGAGATGAAAATGGGCCTTAGAATTGCATTACTGTACTCAACTCGTTAATCAGGATCACTCGGTAGAAATTTTTAGACTTATTGAATTTTGTACCGGAACATTTTCAAATCAATTGCCATAATTCACCTTAAACTGCTTGCAGAAATGTGTAACTGAGAACCACGTCTCCGAATTGATGTTTCTGGAGACTCTACATCACTATCGCGCACCAGAGCCACATTTCAGCGTTACGAGACGTCCGTTGTCTTCCATAACGATGTCTGTTTGCTGTCGTACCGTACCGTACTGTCGAAAATTCGCATGTAAACGATAAATTGTGGTTTTGTGAGACACTGGACGATTAGGATATTTTTGACGCAATTCCTGCTGTGTGGCAATAATCGAAGGACAATTTTCCATAAATATTGTAACTATCTCTGCTCGTTCTTGTAGCATATATTTATTTATTATAAAATTGGGGCGTCTACAAAACACAATGGTTAAGGCAAAATTGAGCTAAACCTCACATAACCAGGATGGTGCACAATTAAAGTGGTAGTGGGAGTTTTGCCGCACTCACCTTACACCCCTCTCCACACTTAACAGTGACCTAAAGAATGTAAATTCAGGTTTTGTAACTTCTAGTTCATGTCTGGTACGTCAACCATTTAAGACGCAACGTCGAAGTTTTGGAATTAAATGATTTTAAACGATCGAGCAGTCTATTAAAATTTTTTTTGCATACAAAAAACACTATAAAATCATATATTTACACTCCCATTCCAACATAAAATATGGGTTTCTTCTGTTTTCTATATCATAATGTCGGAACACCCAAAAGAGATTCTGGGATTTTGTCTAATGAAAAATTATCTCCCCATTTATTTCAATTAAACAACATCCACAGTACAGCCATAGATATAGGCAACCGAAACAATAGGATAAATTAAACTGAAAACAAATAAATGTATAGATAAATTTTAATTTTAAACATTTTTTTTGTTTAATTTAAAATAAATCAATTATTCTGTAAATGAATATAAATATTAGAAATTATTAAATTTTACTCCAATCTATGTTTTTGTTGGCATTGTATTCTAAACACAGCACAATAAACCTTCCAAACTGTTTTGTAAATATTTATTTATTTAATTTTTTTTTGTTCACAATTAAACATAAAGTTTTCCTTCACTCCCACACCCAATAGATGGTCGTATATTTTCCAAAATCCTAAATATAATATATTTCCTATTTAATCATATTCACACATTACCCATTTTTTGGCCCCAATTATATTTGTTGTTGCTGTATCGTATTATTATTATGTTTTATTGCTAAACTTTTGCTTTATATTGTTTTGCCAAAATGGAAAAGTTTTTTCAAAATATTAATATTTCCTTGCCTAAATTTGGTACACAATAAGCTAAATGCTGTATACTGTGCTACGTAGTACGATGGAAACTTATCAAAATTGATACTTTGGTTTTGAATCTAGAAAATTTAAGACTTTTATGAAAGTTTATCAGATTTGTGTAAACTTTATAGTGATGAAAGCTTTTTGGGTTTCTATCGTTTAATTTATCACGAATAGTAGATTTACTCGAATAGTCTGCTGAAAAGGCTAGGGCACGCAACCCACAGTAACAACTATATATCACCAAAAGCAGTTAATTCACGGTGTGCAGTTAATTTTTACCAGGATCAGTCAATTTTAACCAGGCTGCAGTTAATTTTTACCAGGGTAGGCCTGAATCCCTGATAAAAAATGAAAAAAAAACGACTTTAGGTCAAGGATCTCCAAGTAAATATCTTGCCAATCAAATCCTAACCTCACATTAATAAACTAAATAGATCAAAAGAATACTTTGCTGACAACTGCACAAGCGGATGAAATTACGATGACCAATTTAACGAAACTATGAACATTCAACAAAGGTTGCAAGAATTCTTACACTACGGTCAGTTCAATTATGGAATATCAGCAGAGTCATCAAATAAGGCAACTTAAGAGAATGTGAAAATGACTTAATCAGTCAAAATGAAATCTGGAACGCAATTAGCGAAATGGGTGTACCGAAGAACATAATTCAACTAATCAAAGAGATGTGTGGATCGCACAATGATTAAGATCTGGAATATCGTTGGAATAGAATCGATACAAAATATTTGAAGTTATCGGACGGTCAACCAAATATGGCCCGTATACGAGTATTTATTTATCACCTGCATATATACTTGCACACTGCTTCACTTTTACAGTCAACGAAGATGAAACAAAACATAATATTACCATTGCGTCTAATCTACGTTCCGACAACCGCAATTAGTACAGCACACCCACTGAATGTTAAATTGTGAACGCCTAGAGATCATGTGTGGACGCAAACACATGGCCATGTTATGATAAAATTTCTAGGTCACTGATATTTTAATGGCATATTTGATAAAGCGATTTTCCTTAGAGAGTATAAGATATCGAGTTCGCACCTCACAGACCGGATTAAAAAACCGGATTTCTATCTTCTAATTATAATCAGTGGTGAAGTATGAAGACATCGCGCAGAATAATGAATATACCGAGCCAACGTTCACTGCTTATTGGTATTATTATTTTATTATTTATTTATTTGTGTGTCAGTTCTCAACTGTCACATAAACTCACCACAAAATGGTTAAAAATTTTCAATCACAGCACCTTCTCGGCCGGCAATAGTAAACTGTTGGAAAAATTTTAGCAGTTGAAATAAATTAGCAATGTAAAGGATCGAAATCGTGTGCGTCGCTCAAAAACAACTGAGAATATTACTGCTGTAGCTTGTGGCGTTCACAAATACGACCAATAGTCACGCCACAAAAGTGAAGTAATAATAAAATAATCGAAAAAAGATTTCGATTCAAAATTATGTAATTCTCTAGAACAGTTGCAACATAGCCTCACAACATATATAGAAACGAAATGCAACATGCATCAAGTCCGGTCGCATATGCCTGATGAGATGGATTTGATCTTTTCGATCTCACAACGAGTCAATGACGTCAGCAGATCGAAACCGCCCTAGCGAACGAATATTACAGATCACATACAAAGATGCCATATATATTTCATAAGACAAACGTCTTCATCGGCTGGTTGATTCAGCGCCATAGCTGTCAATCAATGCCACTCGATAGAGTTCAAGTTCAACTCCCACCATTCATCATTAGCCGTCACGATTACAGCATCCAGCATCATTTATCACTATCCTACAAGCTCGTAGTGTTGAAAAAACTCGGTTGGTCGATTCCTCGTTGATTTTTGCAATTAAACATTCCACAAACGATATTACACCGTATTTTGCATAAAGACTTTGCGCAACGTACAATGAAACAATCGCAATTTTGCAAGAACATCCTGGCCGTGTTATTTCTCGAAGAGGTGAGCAAAATTGACCACCGAAATCGTGATTTAACATATTTTGCCTTGATCGTGAAAGATAATGTCTATGGTAATGCTTCACAATCGATTCTAGATCTTATAGATTGATTTCTTTTATCGTATACAGCAGCAAATGTGCGAATTGGCTATGAAAAATTTCATGAAAGGGATATGGTACTGCAAGTGTAGTCATGGCGTCCATTTGGCAGATATCGTTTTTAACTGTTAATGCCTTCCTATACCCGTTTTTTAAATATCAGAATGAAACCTCTTATAGGAAAACCCGATAAAACAACTAGGTACTTAAGGTTTAAATAATAAACTGCCCACTAGGTAAGTTTTTTGTTGACTTTTAAAATGTTGGTGCAACTTAGCTAATCGATGAAAATCGTCGCAAACATGACCAGATGGCAACCCTGACAAAAGTTTATTAATACTCAGTGCTAACCTCAAATGATTTCGTTCCCAAGCTAAGTTGTTCCAACTAAGATTGTCTCATTGAATAAGATAAATCCATCTTCGTTTATAAGTTTTGGTAAAATCTCAGTTAATTAAGTTTAATACTATTCCCAACATCTATATATACATTTTCTACGTATAGATACAGATACACACATTATTATTTCAGTTTCATGAATTCAAGCATTAATAATTAAGATCGAAATTGAACGAATGAAATCATCTTATTACAAATTTAATAAGCTTTATACAGCTATCAAGAAAATACAATTAGAAAAGAAAACTATATACAGAAAAAGGTCAGCCATCATCGTACCATGGTACACAGTATGTATATATATATATAGCTCCCGACTACAGATGATTATACTTTAATTTCAAATTAACTTTTCCCATTTCGACATTCTAACACACATGCACAGTAAATTAAGTATTTCCGTTTGATTTTGCAACATAAGTATAATACATGAGGAGTAGATTATAATGCATTCGAGAGATAAGTATCTTGTGTGCGTGTGTAACTCTGTATGTGTTATATAGGATTAGACATTATTTTTATATTTTTTCGAACGTAAATTGATATCGTATTCAATTCAAGATATGAATAGGCTGAATTCTAATTTTCCAATTCCAATTTAAATCAACAACATTTCCAGATCTATCTCTCTATGCAAACAAAATTGAAATAAATGAAAATTTATTGTTTGCAAATGATTTGGAAATTCTTTATCTCGTTTTTTTATATTTGAATTTCCATTTATATATTCCTCTTATGTATACATATACATTATACACTAATACTCTATAAGTATATAGCAAATCTACTTTAACTAAATTTTTTATTCAAAATTTCGATTAGGTGTGGATTTAAACTTTAGATAATGTTGTTTGTATTAAATTTCATTGATTAAATATATATAATACAATCGAGATTGACTGAAGTAAGATATCAAGATTATACAGAAGATACATTTAATATTTAAAGAGTACATAAGTTGGAAGACTTGTTAAATAATTCAAATCTAGTAGTCTCTAAATGTCCCTAAAAATATCCAAAAGTGACTAAAAGTCTAAAAATATTAAAGTCTAAGAGTCTACAAGTTTAAACATCTAAAAGTTTAAAAGTCTAAAAGTCTTAAAGTCTAAAAGTCTAAAAGTCTAAAAGTCTAAAAGTCTAAAAGTCTAAAAGTTTAAAAGTTTAAAAGTCTAAAAGTCTAAAAGTCTAAAAGTCTAAAAGTCTTAAAGTCTAAAAGTCTAAAAGTCTAAAAGTCTAAAAGTCTAAAAGTCTAAAAGTCTAAAAGTCTAAAAGTCTAAAAGTCTAAAAGTCTAAAAGTCTAAAAGTCTAAAAGTCTAAAAGTCTAAAAGTCTAAAAGTCTAAAAGTCTAAAAGTCTAAAAGTCTAAAAGTCTAAAAGTCTAAAAGTCTAAAAGTCTAAAAAAGTCTAAAAGTCTAAAAGTCTAAAAGTCTAAAAGTCTAAAAGTCTAAAAGTCTAAAAGTCTAAAAGTCTAAAAGTCTAAAAGTCTAAAAGTCTAAAAGTCTTAAAGTCTAAAAGTCTAAAAGTCTAAAAGTCTAAAAGTCTAAAAGTCTAAAAGTCTAAAAGTCTAAAAGTCTAAAAGTCTAAAAGTCTAAAAGTCTAAAAGTCTAAAAGTCTAAAAGTCTAAAAGTCTAAAAGTCTAAAAGTCTAAAAGTCTAAAAGTCTAAAAGTCTAAAAGTCTAAAAGTCTAAAAGTCTAAAAGTCTAAAAGTCTAAAGTCTAAAAGTCTAAAAGTCTAAAAGTCTAAAGTCTAAAAGTCTAAAAGTCTAAAAGTCTAAAAGTCTAAAAGTCTAAAAGTCTAAAAGTCTAAAAGTCTAAAAGTCTAAAAAGTCTAAAAGTCTAAAAGTCTAAAAGTCTAAAGTCTAAAAGTCTAAAAGTCTAAAAGTCTAAAATCTAAAGTCTAAAAGTCTAAAAGTCTAAAAATCTAAAAGTCTAAAAGTCTAAAAGTCTAAAAGTCTAAAAGTCTAAAAGTCTAAAAGTCTAAAAGTCTAAAAGTCTAAAAGTCTAAAAGTCTAAAAGTCTAAAAGTCTAAAAGTCTAAAAGTCTAAAAGTCTAAAGTCTAAAAGTCTAAAAGTCTAAAAGTCTAAAAGTCTAAAAGTCTAAAAGTCTAAAAGTCTAAAAGTCTAAAAGTCTAAAAGTCTAAAAGTCTAAAAGTCTAAAAGTCTAAAAGTCTAAAAGTCTAAAAGTCTAAAAGTCTAAAAGTCTAAAAGTCTAAAAGTCTAAAAGTCTAAAAGTCTAAAAGTCTAAAAAGTCTAAAAGTCTAAAAGTCTAAAAGTCTAAAAGTCTAAAAGTCTAAAAGTCTAAAAGTCTAAAAGTCTAAAAGTCTAAAAGTCTAAAATTCTAAAAGTCTAAAAGTCTAAAAGTCTAAAAGTCTCAAAGTCTAAAAGTCTAAAAGTCTAAAAGTCTAAAAGTCTAAAGTCTAAAAGTCTAAAGTCTAAAAAGTCTAAAAGTCTAAAAGTCTAAAAGTCTAAAAGTCTAAAAGTCTAAAAGTCTAAAAGTCTAAAAGTCTAAAAGTCTAAAAGTCTAAAAGTCTAAAAGTCTAAAAGTCTAGACCAAAAGTCTAAAAGTCTAAAAGTCTAAAAGTCTAAAAGTATAAATGTCTAAGTGTCTAAGTGTCTAAAAGTCTAAAAGTCTAAAAGTCTAAAAGTCTAAAAGTCTAAAAGTCTAAAAGTCTAAAAGTCTAAAAGACCAAAAGTCTAAAAGTCTAAAAGTCTAAAAGTCTAAAAGTCTAAAAGTCTAAAAGTCTAAAAGTCTAAAAGTCTAAAAGTATAAATGTCTAAGTGTCTAAGTGTCTAAGTGTCTAAAAGTCTAATAGTCTAAAAGTCTAAGGGTCTAACAGTCTAAAAGTCTAAAAGTCTAAAAGTCTAAAAGTCTAAAAGTCTAAAAGTCTAAAAGTCTAAAAGTCTAAAAGTCTAAAAGTCTAAAAGTCTATAAGTCTAAAAGTCTGAAAGTCTAAAAGTCTAAAAGTCTAAAAGTCTAAAAGTCTAAAAGTCTAAAAGTCTAAAAGTCTAAAAGTCTAAAAGTCTAAAAGTCTAAAAGTCTAAAAGTCTAAAAGTCTAAAAGTCTAAAAGTCTAAAAGTCTAAAAGTCTAAAAGTCTAAAAGTCTAAAAGTCTAAAAGTCTAAAAGTCTAAAAGTCTAAAAGTCTAAAAGTCTAAAAGTCTAAAAGTCTAAAAGTCTAAAAGTCTAAAAGTCTAAAAGTCTAAAAGTCTAAAAGTCTAAAAGTCTAAAAGTCTAAAAGTCTAAAAGTCTAAAAGTCTAAAAGTCTAAAAGTCTAAAAGTCTAAAAGTCTAAAAGTCTAAAAGTCTAAAAGTCTAAAAGTCTAAAAGTCTAAAAGTCTAAAAGTCTTAAAGTCTTAAAGTCTAAAAGTTTAAAAGTCTAAAAGTCTGAAAGTTTGATGATGAGAGGAATGGATATCAATTTGAGTTAAATGATTTTAACAAAATTTTTCTAATCAATAAATTTCCAAATAACCCAAACTTTTTCATTGTGCCTGTATCTCGTGGTAAAGAAGTCATACTGAGGGATAACTACAATGAAACTTCCGTTAGTATTATGATCAATACACCAACTGGTATAAAAGAGCTAATCGATCAATTGTTAATATAAATAAATAAAAATTTTATCGAAAATGAAAATAAAAATGTTGTTTAGTTGATTGTAATTTGCCTATACCATAGTTATGATAAAAGTTAATATGGAAATATTGACCACCAGCATATATCATTAGTTTAAACGTGCGGTTCTTGAAATAATCCTGTCGAAATGGAAACTTTTAACGTTCTTATAAATAAAATGAGGTTTGAAGAATCCATTGTTATTTTATTTACTACTGTCGTATAATATAAGCTTGACAAATCGAGAAAAAGCTTGTCAATATTGTCGAAAACATTGACAAGCGTTTTTTTTTTCAAAATACAATTTTCTTAATCTGTACGGATCATAAGTCTGAATAAATGAAAAATCATAGCATTGACTACTTTTTGTCTGTATGTCAGAAAACCAACAAATAAACAGTTAAAATTGTTACATTTTTTCATAAAAATTATAGACCGTCTTCATAGCGAAATAGTATCGATCCTTAAAAATGGTATCCGTCCTTACAATGGGAAAAAATCAATGAATATTGTATCACAACAAGTACCACACGTTTCGGGCATGCATTTTAATTCATTGTTTCGAAAATTAAGCACGACCTCAAAATCGAGTTTAATTTATTGTGACATTTATCAGAATTTTAAAAATTAATTATGAACGTTATATTGGGTGTAATGGCACATAAATCAAATGATCTTTAAATATTTACAAAATCTTATACTTCACATCTTTTCGTTAACCAAGTAAGATATAATTTATTCGATAATCGTTTCAGTACTCGTTATATATATATATATATATATATATATATATATATATATATATATATATATATATATATATATATATATATATATATATATATATATATATATATATATATATATATATATATATATATATATATATATATATATATATATATATATATATATATATATATATATATATATATATATATATATATATATATATATATATATATATATATATATATATATATATATATATATATATATATATATATATATATATATATATATATATATATATATATATATATATATATATATATATATATATTTTACACTTTTGACATGACACGTCAGATATACGTCAGATCAATATCAAACATACTGCCAAGTCGGTAGCAGAATGATAATCAACCGTAGCTGAATATTGTGCTGAAATATAGATGGTGGAAAGAGCAGAAGAGAACGTATTGCCCGATGGAAAGTACGATACGAAAAAGTGATATAAAGTGATGTTTGTGGTGGAACGAGGCTGTTTTGGCTTTGTGTTGGAGGTGTAAAATGAATGTGGAAGATCGAAGAAGTGTTAAAGAAAAAGAAGAAAGTGAAACTGGTTCTTAGTGTCAACAAAGAGAAAGAAAGAATGAGACGTCGTCAGAGTGGTCGACATAAAACCAGATAGCAAGTGAAAGGACTCGCGCCAAACCACGGGGATCAAATCGATTATCGAGTGGAACGCGAGCGATCGCTGTACAGGGTCGACATCGAGAGGTAGTTGTACACGTGGAAGAACAGGTTAGTGCCATTTTCTTTTCCCCTTTACAAATCCTTTTTGTAACAAACTCCATATCTCAACAGCATAACCTACCAATTGTTACACCCAGGCCGAAGGTCTCTGGCCTACCGAACTGAGCTGGCTACATTCGTGCGCGATCAACTTACGTCGGTGTTGAAAGATAATTTGTATTACTTTCGAGAAATATAGTGTATAAATATAAATAATTTGTTTAACTGCAAACGTGCACGTCACAGAGTGTGCGTCAAAATCCATCAACATCAACTCATCATGGATCTTACAAATTTAACGTTGCATGCACCAGTTTATGTTGAATTTTGCGAAAAGCTCTCGGTATAACGTCTCACAAAGTTCATTTTGTTCAAGAATAAAAGCTGCAAGACCATCTGCTTCGTTTTCCCTTCGCTAGATGGGCCAACGAGAAACTGCACGATGATATCGATTTTGCCAAAAAAAAATCAACTTTTCAGATTAAGCTCATTTTCATCTTAGTAGGTACGTTTATAAGCAAAATTGACGTATTTGGGGCTCAGAAAACCCACACATGGTCTTACAAAAGCCAAAACACCCATAACGAGTGACTGTTTCGTGTGGCTTGTGAAGCGGAGGCCCAAATTTCTTTGCAAATAAGGAGGACGCAACCATTCCGGCCAATGGAGACATCTGTCCTATCTTCATGGTCTTGATGTGCACGATGTTTGCATTCAACAGTAGACCAAACATTGGTGGAACTTGCCACACATCAATTTATTTCGTCAAACGTTTGATGGTCGTTTAATAAGCCGAAATGGCGATCGCAATTGGCCGGCACGACGATGCAATTTAACACCATTGGACATTTTTCTGTGGGGCGCCGTTAAAGATAAGTGTTATGTCGACTAATCAGAGACAATTGAGTATTTGAAGGCTAACATTCGCGATGCCATCGCCGAAATACGACCCCTTGCACTCGAGAAATAGAAATATATATATATATATATATATATTTATAATGTCAAAAATTATATATCAGTATAAAATTGAAAATGCGGGCAGAAAATCTGGTGTGATTTCAATTTGAGGGCCTGGCTACTCCGTTGAGGTTCTCATTCTGATCTTGGTCTTAATGTTATTTTTCTGTTTTATGTGAACATTAACTACTTACCAGACGACGGGGCTGGCCAATTTTAAAATCTTTTGGATTATTTGGAATTTGAAAACATTATGTCTTACCAGGGTCTGTGATCGTGACGTAATCAGAAGCAAAAATTTTTATTCAACTGACATATTAACCACTATTTATTATGAAATAATGGTTTAACATTATGAAATATTGAATAATATTTCCTGTTATAAAAATTCCCAATGTGCGACATATGGCAACATGTAATACTTGCACTATGTAGACTTACATTCTAAAATTATAACAATTTATCAGCTTCAACTAGATAAGATACATTCGTCAAACATGAATAAATTAAGTCACATAGAATAATAGTTTAGTTATCGTTGATCGTACAGTCGCTGCAGTTTATTATTCAATTTCAAAATGTCAACTTGTTATAAATTTATTGTTAGTTTTGGATTAATTTCGTGCATATTTGGAAATAATGTGACGATACCAAAAATAAAATATGCAATATGCTATAGTGACAGTAAACACTGTATACAGGTAAATTTTTAACTAATTAGTAAATAATATAATGTACCTATTGTTACGATATTTAACGTTCATATAGTGTTTCCAAAACCAAAGTGTCGTGATTTATGAAAAACCGATACCACAAGAGGATTATCGCATCCGATTGATGGATGAATTAAATCGTGTGCGAAGTCAATACGCAGTGGCGCATCACATATCGAACATGAAATTTACATTATGGGTACAAGAATTTGAAGCTCTGTCTGAAGCTTTATCAAGCATTGATTCACCGATAATCGAGTGCAGCGATCTATCAAATAAGCAAGCCATGCCTTCTAACTATAAAATACTAGATTATCAGGCAAAGACTGAATTGGACAAGTCGTCGAAAAATCTAAATAAAATATTACAATTACAAATGGATAATTTCACCAGACAAATGTTAAACTCACGTGATATGATGGCATGGAATTTAAACGAATTCGGTTGTTGTTACACATTCAACATGGAAGGTTTGATTCTCTCGACACTGTTCCGATGTGTTTTGTATCAAGAAAATCGTCGTCAAAACGTGGTATTAAAATCGCCACATATGTGTAAAGATTGCGAGCGTACAAGTGAACGGTGTATTCAAATGGATTTGTATCAGGGACTGTGTGTGCCAAATGCATTTAATGAAACACGATTTCGATTACTTGTCACTGATAATGTCGGTGTATCGAGTCAAAGTGCGCGGTATATAAGTCCCGTGATTTGGATTATCGTTGGGACTTTAATTTTCCTTCTCATTACCGTTATAAATATTTTGGCTTACAAAGTGTTTTGTGGTCGAACCAGAACTCAATTAAAACCATTCGTTTATGATCGACCCCCTTCGGCGCCGGCATACAATAGTCATTATTAGTATAATTAATCAACCTCATAATATTCATTTAAGTATGTTATCTGGCACACAATTATCTATATATAGAGGTTATGTATATAGTCAGTGATAATAAAACAATATTTTTGCTAATTATAACTAATGAGTTTTAATTGGGTTGTTTCCAGTCAATGATTTGTCATTAAATCAGAAATAAAATTATCGGTATTGCTCAACTGTAAAGCTTTTGACGAGAAAATTGATGATTCGACATACTCAGTATTTTCAGTATACGTCGTGATCAAAGTCAGCAAAGTCAATTTTGTTGAACATACATCGGATTTGCAACGAAACAAAATTCATTTATTCATTTGTTTTAAGTTTGACAAGGAGTGACTAGAGCTTCGATTTAACACTTGGAGATGCGTCGTGATTTACCCACTTAGTATTGAAAGTTGACAAAAGCTCAATTTCACCGGTCCACCAAGCTCATTCAACCATAAGGAATGTTCAAACAATTTGGTTGTGACCATTGGTTCAGAATTTACTTAAGCTCTGCTGGTAATTGAATCTTAAAACTGCTAAGAAATTTATAATCACCACGTGATTTTATCAGAGATGCCCATGATTAGCACAATGTATAAAATAGGTACATGGAAAGTTAAAAGGTCACACAGGTGGTTAGCAGATATTCCTCCTCTTTGAATTCAAGGGCTTAGAGGAGGAGGGGTGGGGGTCTACCTTCTATACTTTAATAGTTTCAAGTCAATAAATTCCTTCATCAATTGGTTAACACATCGTTGTAGACACGCCGGTCACTATCAAATGAGATTCTAGCTTGCTTTAAACATGTACGTCATAGTCCAACTAGAAGAGTTGAGCTTTCATTTTCTGTGATTATATATAGTGGCAATATGCATTATTAAAGCTTTGAATAAAAACACATCATGTGCCCAATGTTTTTGAAGTTGCTGTTCTTTTTTATACTTTGTCCTTTCCACCTTCGTCAAAGTGATTGGCCATTTACTTAAATAAGTATTCTAGATACATCACTTTTGAATGGAATATGTTTTGTTCTACTGTCTTCTTTTTAAGCACAGTCTTGTTATCTTCTTTTTAAGCACAGTCATGATTGCGACTCCCTAACTATACCCTTTCCAGTAGCAGGAGTTGTCTCATACCTCACTATCATATTTCATTGAGAGAAAAGTGGCAACCCAACGCCACTCTAGACGTCAGAGAAACAGAGTCCAGCGACTTGATTGTGGCCTGACTGTCCACTATTGGCCTGATTGCGATATCAGTCGAGGATACCACATTATACCAACCAATTCTGGACCCCTTCAATCGCTATCACCTCTGCCTGGTACACGCTTCAGTTATCAGGGAGACGAACTGATATATCTACTTCCAATTTATCACAGAAAACTCCAGATCCTACTTTGTTTGGGCCCATCCGTAACGCAATACAATGCTTCCATTTCCGCAACCGACCCGCTTCTCCAAGATACCCTTGAGAGGCAGAAAGTTCGGAACCTTTTCTCGAAGCACAAAGTCAGTGTATCGTAGTCTAGATTCGCCAGTTCCTTCTTTCGCGATCACATTAACGTCAAGTGTCCTATCTGAAGACATTTCTACTGATATATGGGTGATAGTCGGGTGACCGTAATTGCCGCCATCTGCATACCATAAATTTCGACGGGAAGAAGGTGAAAAATAACCTCAAGGCACGTGTAGGTGGTGTCATCAGTGCCCTGCTTATGAGCATGCAGGCCATTCTTTTCATCTTATCGATTCCCTTGTTGTGTGTTACTTTATCAAGAGTGCTCCATCACACTCTTACCCCGACGCGTACACGATTTACAATGGCGTTTCTGCACGAGTACATGGCTATATTAGCCTTGGTAACTCTTTCCAAAAGCAAGTCTCCTACCATTTAAGAGAGGTGGATCTACTATCGTGATTTTATATTTCCTATAGTAAAAATTACCAGTTCAGTTTTGGGTGATCTTATTGCCAGTTCACATCTAATGGCCCACCTCATAATGATAAAAAGGGCATTTTGGTTTAATATCGTCACCGTGCTTAAATATTCACCAGACAGCTATCACTTCGTCATCTGCATAATCAATCACTCCAATCCTCTCTCTTTTTTCGGCTCTAACAGCCCCCTTGATTGCTATGTTCCAGAGAAGAGGTGACAGCACACCTCCCTGTGGGGCTCGCTGAGCCACCCGTCTCCTGATGGTGGATTCTCCCAGTTCCGCGTTAACCATCATGCACTCAATCATGTGATTGATTAACCCACTTACAGGGTAATTCACCCCTAGGAACTAGAATCTACAAAACTCTTGCAACAATATTGATTTCTCAATTGTACTTATCAGGGCGTGAAGGGTTATGTCCATGGATTTCTCTTTACAGTAAGCATGCTGAAACTTGGCCCAGTCACTAGGCTTTATTTTTGAGCGTATATAGATATTCATCAGCCTTTTCAAGGTTTTGAGTAGAAAGGATGATAGAGCATTTACTCGCTTTCGAAATAAACATCACTCTGACCTCTGCCCACCCCCGCGGTATACAGACCACATAAAAATACCCCTGAAAGATTACTTCCAGCCAAGGGAGAGTATTCAACGAGTTATTCTGAATCTCCAATGGAATAATTCTCGATGAGTACTAGTCTCTGTTGAGTCATCAAAGCTTCCTGGAAAGTGAGTTTGGTTGTGAAGTTTCTAAGATTATTCACTAGATGCAGTCCAGGATCCACTCGGTTTAGTTAAATAACCGGAACTGGTCAAAAGACTTGTGTTTCAGCATAACCTTGTCAATATTTTCCTTCTTCGTTTGCAGTTTGACCCGTTTTGTGTGTTCCGCTAGTCCCTGGGTTTAGTACCCTGAAGTTGCCCCTCTTTGGTGTTTTTGAAGGAGCCTCACCTGCGGAGTGATTCGATTACGCAGGTAAGACTACTTGCAACTGGAGATCGCCAGGTATCCATAGGGCTTCGTTTGCGATTGGAATTTGTTAAATGGTCTCCCAGCCTGGCGTTCTGCCGTCATTTAGCGTGAGCCATCTAACACTTAGGGCACATTTACCTACCCGTTCCTATAACGAACGAGGACCTTAAGGCGAACTAATTTAAATAAAAGTAACTAATTGAAACATAATGAACGTTCGATTAATTAAGACAAAATAATAAATGAGTAGATTTGTGCTGTGTAAACAATGATTCGAATCTTCCTTTAAAAATCTACAAGAATATATTTTACTAGTTCCAACAACTATATACCACTTATTTCTCGAAGATATAAACTTATAATTATAAATTCATAAATTTTTTTGTAATCATTGAAGGTAACGTAAGCACGGAAACCACAATTGTATACTAGCATCGTGGGTGCCGCAGGTCCAACAATATAAAAATATTTATATTTTAAATGAAATACTTAATTATACAAGAATAATTATTATATAAAACTCCTTAAGCGATGCATGTGTATATTATGGGTACATTCGATACAAAGCTTTTCATTATGATATTCCAACTATTAAGTTTCATCTCAATTTATAAAATCGACAATCAAATACATTAATTGAACCATTAAAGCGTTTCTCTCTCTAATTATCAATTTGCTTATATATTTTGTTGTTGTTCTGCTGAAATTGATTCATTATTTTGTGTACAAATCAACATCATTTCCAGCAGCATTTTATATATACAATTTTATTTGCTGATTGCAAAAACAAATAAAATCAGTAAATAGCTAGCAAATAACAAAAAGTCCATTTTCTCCATATATTCATCCATTCCACAACCCATCTATATAATAAAATAATGATAAAAAACAAAACAAAATGATTTTTATTTATTTATTTATATTTAAACAATTAATTATATTTTTGCAATGGGTATTTTGTGCTTTGCTATTTATACAAACATATATAAATGCCCGCACTACTCCTCCTTTTATATATTATACTGTTGCGCGGGACTTAAATTCCCACAGTTCTTGTTTTATTTATATCAGTTTCCTTTTAGTGTCCATGGTTTGTTATCAAACGATAGTGAAATGAAAAACATTCGAAACGATAATAAAATCTAAATAAGTAAATGAAAATGTACAAATGAAAATGATATCTTCATAATTCATTAAAAGCTCTATAAATTACAAAAGAAAGCTTTTTTGATTACAACATTTCTTGTTTTTGTTCCATAAGCTATACGATATATTCGGTCGTTTGTCTTTGTTTTTTGGAGAGTGGCTAAAAGTGAACAAAAAAAAATCGTAACTTTTTTATGTTATATTCCCTTCCGTTCGCGATGCAGACGAGATGGAAATCGAAGGGGATGATTTGTTCGTATTTAAATGACATTTGTACGATGTTATCTATCCGCCCATTAATTTCCGTATTGAATGGTTTTTTGTTTCGTCCTCATTTAGAACCACATGTTACATCCATAACTTTTGTTTACATACCAAATGTGCGGGTATTTTTAAGTAGGTCAGTATTATTGATTTGGTTCCGCTTCGCTGCTTGAGCTTCTTACAATACACTTGCTCTATGGGTTTTTGTTCATTTTAGCGTCTAATTAAATTGTGTGCTTTACACTTTATCGGTTAGGCTTTATCAGTGGAAAAAACGAATCATGATTCCACAGAGTATTGGAGTATTCAACAGGCTGTAGAAATGACAGAGCTAACAACACTAATGATTGAAATAAAGCCGGTGTTTAGAATTGCTAGTTGAGTGGCCGAGCGTTCTTTCTTATTCCCGTGTACCCGTGTTACGGTTAAACAATTTTGCATCAGTTATTTTAAGATGGAGGTCCTGAAAGGTTAGGTTAGGTTGTTGTGGTTGCTATAGCACACTTAGACTGGCGATTGGTTCGTTGTGATACTACTTTGTACGGCTATAGGTCGAAGTTTTTGCATAGCTCCATTTCAGCCTATAGTACTGACATGGAAGATGGATCGGCCCATGGATTCTAAACACGACAGGGAATCCAGATATATGTTCATTTTTCACACAGATCGGATCGCCCAAACGGCGGTGATACTCGAGAAACTTGTTCGTACAATTAAGGACGATCTGAGTGCAGAGGAATTAACTGTCAGATTAGAAAAAATTCATGAATTGTACAACGATTTCGTTGATATCAAGCATTAAATGATTGAAATTTCTGATGTAGTGCAAACTGACATCGAAATCGTCGATGATCAGTACAATAGCATTGTCCCCAAATTACAAAGTGCTATAAGCAAAAAAAAAATGTGGGTTCCCCATTGCCAAATTTAGACCAAACGCTTCATACATCACAGTCGTCATCTATTGATTTTCGTCTTCTCCGTATAACTATTTCTTCTTTTAATGGGAGTTCTAAGGAATGTCAATTTTTTTTTAACTTGTTTGGAAATTTTTTTTAACTTGCCCAAAAATTCCAGCTACCTAAGCATTGGAGAGTTATTTGTTCAAACATTTGTCGATCAGCAAAAGAGAATCAAGCAACAGCACGATCTATTACACGTTTACACGATACATGCGATAAAGTAATACGTGGGCTTAAGGCACTTGGTACGGAAGCAGAGAATCGAGATCCATGGCTCATTTACATATATACCCAGAAAACGGATCCTAAAACGAGGCGAATGTGGAAATTGGAAACAACAGAGGTGGAATATGAGGTGCGAAAACGATTGGGTTCCCTAATACCCCTTAATCGATCCATCACAAAACAATCGCAATGCATACTGCAGTTGCACTAAATTGTGCATTTCGTGATAAATGCTACAATTTAACTGAGGGTGAAAAATTTGTAGACCTTGATATTCAGCAAAGAAATGACTATATGTGAAGAAAAATGCACTATTTTACAACTTTCTAAAAAATAACTATTTTGTATTTCAATGCAAATCGAAACGAAGATGTAATATGTGCCAGAAAAAGCATCACGACATTTTGCATTTAGAAATCTCTGCCAATACATCCGAACAAACTACGTGTGGTCATGCCGATTTAAAAAATAATACAATCCATCCCACAGTGCAATTGGAAACAGAACGTCATAATGAAGAGTGGGAACGGTGTCGTGAGCTTTTTGACTCCGGATCACAAACACTTTTCGTAACTGAGGACTTTTTCCAATGTCTAGGTTTAAAATTCAAGGATTCAAGGATTAAACGAAGCTACGTCAGGAATTTCGAAAGGCATATCAAGCATGGGCATAAAATCTAAATTCCAGGATGAGAATAGATATCGTACTGGGCAGTGACATATTTTTTAAGCTCCTGTATGATGGCGAGAGGTACATTCTCAATTCCAGGCTATTAACACAGATTGGGGTGGGTCATAGCAGGAACGCCAATGCCAAGTGAAAGTGCCAAATCATTCCCAGTAAATCTGCATGTTGATATTGACTCGACTCTTCGAAAATTTTGGGTGATAACCGAATGAATCACACCGAGATTCTGAATTCACCCGCGACTCTGAATTTAAACGGCAATATATCGAATTCATGGATGAATATTACAAGTTAGGTCATATGGAGATCTTAAGAGATATCGGTGGCCAAAAGTATTTTCTACTGCATCGTGGGGTGCTAAAAAAGGAGTACGTCCACACCAAGTTGCGGTTTGTATTTGATGGGTCAGTCAAAGCATTGGAAAGAAACTCACTAAATGACCAACTAGCAGTAAGACCGCAGGTGTTGTCAAGTCTATCCGAGCCACTATTAGGGTTTCGTACTCTCAATGTTATCTTCACGGCTAACATCGAAAAGATATATAGGCAAATCAGGGATTACCGAAGAGATATCGACTGCCAAAAAATTGTGTGGAGCAAGGCGCCATCTGAAGAAATAGTAGAACGAGATTTTTGTGTCGATGACCTAATATAGGGTACGAACTACCTAAAGGACGCGAAAATCATAGCTCAGGACCTTATTAACTTAATGAATAAGGGGGATTCGATATTCGGAAGTGGGCATCTAATTGTGAAGAAGTCATGCCTATCATTCCTGGAGTGAGTATTGAAATCGCTTATCGCAATACTCGACCAATACAGATTGTTTCCAATTTAACGTTAAATTAGAAGATCAAAAACTATTAAAACGATATATTTTATCCGAAACATGGAAGATTGTTGACCCGATAGGTTGGTTATATTAACAGTGATTAAAATTAAGATTATCTTCCAGAAATTGTGTCTAATAGGAATCGATTGGGATGTATTTCTATACCGGAACCAGTTTTTTAAGAGTACGAAGCGATTAGAATCAACTTGAAGCGACTAAAGGACATCAGAATCAGTATAGGTGGTTCTACACAAAAGAAGAAATAGAATACCTCTGAACTGGCTTATGCTGTACTAATTTATATCAGGGTCAAGGCTAAAGATGGTGACAAAACCAACATAGTTACTGTGAAAACCAAGGTAGCTCCACTTAAATCGATCAGAATTCCACGTCTGGAAAAATGTGAGCCGCTACATTGCTGACAAAATTATTAATATCCGTTCTGGAAATATTAAAGAACCTATAGACGCTCTTTCGACAGTTTCCACGATTGTGCTTGTTGATTATCATCATGTCCAAGAAGATAGCAGACGTATGTTGCAAATGGAGTGTTAAAAGGTTTATTTCCGGATTGCTTAGTATCAAGTTATGGTGAAATGGCCCGTATTGGTTAAAGAAAGTCGAAGAAGAATGGCCAAGTCAAAACAAGCTAAGTATCGATCTATCAGAACTGGCATTGAAGGAACAAAAGATTATTTTAGTGGTGCTGAGCAACACAATTGAAGATGGCAGAAAGGATTGTGTGTCAAGACTCATTGAACGAAGTTCGAACTTTACGAAAATCGAAGCCAGCGCAGCTGAGAATTTATAATTTTTAAGATTTGAGAAATAGGTCAAGAGTGATGCGTTCAATTTCGTAATCCAACGAAGCCAATCGAAGAGCAAAAATTCGACGAGAAGTCATTTTTTTCCTTTTCTAGACAAATTTAGTTTATTACGAATTAGAGG
>OZ010736.1:174742075-174867075 GCA_963932295.1 Tipula lateralis | reverse complement strand
CTTTCTATTCAACTCTATGAAAACAATACGTTATTATGCTTCTTTGCATTATTTAAACAAAAGTAAGTAGTTAAATTAAAAAACTTATGATTTAGAACCAAAAATATAATACACACAAATAATATATATATATATATATATATATATATATATATATATATATATATATATATATATATATATATATATATATATATATATATATATATATATATATATATATATATATATATATATATAAACATATAAAAAACAAACATGTTTACAAATAAACATATATAAATATATATATATATATATATATATATATATATATATATATATATATGTATAAATATATTTATTTATATATATATATATATATATATATATATATATATATATATATATATATATATATATATATATATATATATATATATATATATATATATATATATATATATATATATATATATAAATATTAACAACTTTTAATTATATTTTAATTTTTGTATTTGCAGATTTCGACCTAGCAAACCAAATAAATCAACTGTACAAACTGGAACCCCAGAAGATTTGTGTTCTTGTCAGAATACAATCAATTTCTTTTTAAAATATAATTTTTAATATATAAAAATATAATTTATAAAATATAGAGTATATAATGTATAATCAAATTAGAGTTTAGTTATTTAAATAAGTTTTTTTAATTTATTTTTCTTTTATAGCCAAGATTAAATTTTATTACTAAATTATTAGTATTAATTATACTTATGTTTTTGTTTCGTACGACATATATATTTTAATATTTCAATGGGTTAAGTTAATAATTAAATGTTTTTATAATCAAACAATTTTATAATAGTAATTATGTGTAATAAATATTATAATTGAATTTAAATAAATACGTGTATTATTTAATTTAAATATATATATATATATATATATATATATATATATATATATATATATAATTTTTACGAACCTATCCCTTGAATTTAACGTACCTATTTCGTAAAACTAACGAATTTTTACATTTCTTTATGATAATTTTACATGCCAAAATTGTAAATTTAGCAACTATAGTTACTTAATTAACAAAACACCTCGTAAACATAACAGATTTTTTTTCTATTCTAACAAATAAGTTTCGTTGATTTAACAATTATCATTGTAAGATTTTACAAATAAAAATATGAAATTTACTGTCAGGATAGTTATATTAACAATCCGATTTCGTAAAATACATTTTTTTATTTTCCACATTAATTTGTTAATTTTACATAGATCGATGTACCTTTAACTACTATATTTGTAAACCTTTTTACAAGCCACGAAATAAATTTACGAAATATTTTTCAAGTTTGGAGATTATAAATTTTGTTAAATTTACGTTTTTAATTTCGTTGGATTTGCGAACCGAAGCGTTGGCTGAAAACGAACGTAAATTTTTGTAAAATTAACTAGTATTTTTTGTTGATATCTCCGATTATTTCTTTCAGTGTGGGAACTGAGGTAGTTCCCAGAATCACGAAGACAGAATCTCCAAACAGAGGCCTTGGAAGCAGTTTTTATAGCTATGGCTAGACTCAGGGTTGGGTGTTGGGGTTTACTAAGACATATTTGGAGCTTGAATAACTGCTTTAGGAACACAAAGGAAAAGAAAGAACACAGAGTTGACAGTCCATCGATGACCGCTAATCCCAGGTCAAAGTATTTCATGTCGCCATACCAACAACACACTAATTCTCGCTTTAGCAACCCTTCTCACTTAGTCGTATCACCATATATGGAGAAATAGAAAAGCTCATAGGGTGATACGAAAACCTTTACCTCGGTGATCATTTGAATTTCAAAGTTCGACACACCGATGTGGCGTAAAAAAGTTAAAAAAATACTGTTTGGAATGAATTTGGTACTAAAATGGTCCTGACTCTGGCAGCTGCAACAATAAATGAAAAAAATACTATTAGATCGTGGTCTAAAGAAAGGACAGTTCATAGTTTATTTAGTCTACCTGTATCGATAATAACTTCATTAACGATACTAGAGTTGAAGCACGAGTAATTCTTTATGTGCATTTCATAAAGAAGGACACTTTATACGCATTTGAATTACAAGTTATAATTGTTATTCAAATACCAGTTCTAAAGTAATAATATAGCAGTCTATTCTGGAACAAAATATGAGTAATTTACCATCAGTTTTATATGTACTCTAGGGATCATTATCGTAATCACGATAATTGCTACTACATCAACAATGAAGTGCAAGAGACATTCTGACAACCTTCGTTGTCAGATAATGAAACAACTGTAGCACTTGAGAGTTACTTTTTAACCATTTGATTTAACACTTTGGCTTCCAATGTTCAAATGTATTTGAATGTATGGCTACAACAACACTGGCTCGGTAGCCATCCATGTCTGGTAGCCATACATTCTATAATTGCCATCCAACCACACCAATGTTGTTCCGGATATACATTCCAAAATTTTTCTGATAGGGCCCGTGTTGATAACAACATTGGCATGGTTGGGTGGAATTTAGAGTGTATGCTCATTACAACATTGGCAT
Organism: Tipula lateralis; assembly: GCA_963932295.1. Lineage (NCBI taxonomy): Eukaryota > Metazoa > Arthropoda > Insecta > Diptera > Tipulidae > Tipula > Tipula lateralis. The sequence continues at coordinate 174,864,516 of OZ010736.1, read as the reverse complement.
GTAAAGTGTTAATTTATATGTAACGAATGCAGCCTCCTGGTGGTTGGTCTATACGCATTATTAGATTGTAAGAAGGGCTCGGCTAACGTTAAAGTGTATATACACTGTATAATTGGTAAAATTGTTGAGTATATTCCCCCAATGTTTTATAAAATTACATCATCATTGGATTATCATTTTTTTTCTGCGTCAAAAGTCGTTATCTCGTCGTATATATATCTTCGAGCGAAAATTCGAAATGTATATACAGATATAGATAGATATACAATGGCATTAAGCCAATTTAAAATCCTAATCAACTCGGGAAACCCAATACTATTAAAATTAGAAATTATATTATTATCTAGATACTTTCTTTTGAGAATAAAAAATTCAATTATTTTTTAAAAAAAAAACCGCACAAGACGCACAACACATACCATGTAGCTGAAGAACAACCAAAAATTCCATTTTACTTTTCATCAAGTCGAACAAGAACAAGCAACACAGAAAAAAAAAATACAAATTTTATCTCATTTTCCTTTTATTACTTTAATCAAGACTTTCAAAAAAAAAAAAGACAACGACATAAAATAATTGGATGGTGTCACCATAATTCTATTGGGGAATGTGTACGATGGGAGGCCTAGCTGGTGTATACGAATATAATAACAACAATTCACTTAAATTATATTTTTTGTGTTTAGTTTATTTCTGTTCTATATGGTATCACAGTTCTCTGTAATCATATGGGAATTCTAGATGTTATTTCTTAACATATACACATACATGTACAAAATTTATTTCCTTCACTCAGTGACACACACACACAATGACATCAACAACAATATGAGTAACAAGAAAATAAAAAGAAAAACTTTAGTTTCTAGTCATCGTTCTCAGGTATGAAGTTGATTACAATTTCTTTTATTAACACACATACATATGTCTATGGAGAGAAGGCAAAATCAACAGAGGAAAAATCTCCAAGTGGAAATACATAACTTTTCTTTATCTTGTTATGGTTCTTCAAATTTAGACATTATATATATATATATATATATATATATATATATATATATATATATATATATATATATATATATGTATATATATATATATATATATATATATATATATATATATATTTATATATATATATATATATATATATATATATATATATATATATATATATATATATGTATATATATATATATATATATATATATATATATATATATATATATATATATATATATATATATATATATATATATATATATATATATATATATATATATATATATATGCATATAGTTAGGAAACCAAAATTAGCAACAAAATATAAAGTTTTCATATTTAATTTGGAAAACGAGTGACCATTTTCTCTGTATCTAAAAATGTGTTGGTGTATTAGGAAAGGTATACCAGTTTAAGGACGAATGAAAGTTTTTAAGTACATACTGTGCTGCTATAAACATATATAATATATATTTGTAGATGTTGGGAGAGTTTAAGTTTTTCTTTTTTAAAATGTCAAAGTTTACAATTACGTTATACACTTGACGTGATAATTTAATTTTAAAATTATAACTTTATTCTATTAGTTTTATATTAGGTTACATTAGAAAAGTATTTATATACATGGGGTGGCACTTTTAATCGCATGCCACTACTGTGCGCTTGATTTTGATCTAATACACTATCGTAGTCTAGTGAACCAGTATTTTTTGTTCAAAGAAGTTTTAGCACCAAATGTCAGTACAGAGGGTTAAAACTGTGTTAGATAAGCAGCTTCCTACTGGTGGGGGCTATTCTTCACTTTAAACACTGATGAAGAAAACAACTGTCCGATACGACGATTTAACACTGTTTATATATAAATGGGACGGTTTCTCGATTTTTCCGTTCTGCTTGATACAGTCAAAGTAGTGTTGTTTAATTTCAATGTTGTAGGGTGTCCCGGTAACCGGTTTAGACATATTGATTATTTTGGCTCTAGCTTCACTTATGTCATCCTTTCTTTGACAGGAACTCAATATATATATTTCTAGCTTACGAAATAAGTCTCTTAACGCCTTAACAAAAGTTAAAAATGTTGGAAATCTACTTTCACATTAAAGTTTGGTCATAACACCGGGATCACACCCAAGAAGTTTGTGCATAAAGTGCGTGATACGAGTTACCTAATCGACAATCCAAAAAGAACATCTTGGTTTCTGGCCTATAAACTACAATTGGTCCAGCAATTGAAACCCGGGACCATCCGTTTCGATGTCGATTTGCTGTGTGGACCTGCGAAAAACTCGAAATTGATGAGAATTTTGTTCAAAAAATACAAGGCGCATTTCTATCTCGGTGGGTTCGTAAACAAACAAAACTGTCCATTTGGGGATCAAAAAATATTCAAAAATATAGCCGATGCATTATTGGACATTATTAGACATTATAACATCTGTTTTTTTGCTATATCTTGAAGATACAATAACGAAAATGGGTCAACAATTCGATGGCCGTATAATCAGTCGAATGGATGATATGAATTGGCCGACAAGGAACTGTGATTTGACGCCTTTCGATTTTTCTTTCTGGTGTGCCGTGAAGGACAAGTATTATACGAACAATACGAACAGAATTGAACATTTGAAAACCAATATTAAAGCAACCATTGCCGAAATAGATATACGCACATAATCCAAAATTCTCAGAAATTGGAACAACCGAATGGAGCACGCCAAGGTTAGCTGCGTCTCCCATTTGAATGAAATTATTATTCATAAACAACCAGGAGGATTGTACTTTCAAACAAAGCCCTTTTCCATTTTAATTTAAAAATCTGTACGTTTGTTATCAAGTAACTATACATCTCAAGCTGAAAGCAACTTTTATTATAGCTAAAAGCGTTGACGAGGTATACCATATCTCGCTCTCCAATTAATTTGATGCAACATGTCGTAGTTATATAGTGCCTGTTTTTTCTCTATTCTCGACCTTTGAGAGTGGTCATTTCAATTAATCCATCATAATATAATTGTAGTGTTGCCATTGAATTTTTGTCAGATGTAATCGGGACTGTTATAGAACTTGTGTCTGGGACTAACACATATCGATAAGATTCAATTGTGTTTGATAGCAGATAAGAGGTTTTATGAATTTAATAACTCACAACTGATACTCGCTTATTTATACGATACCTCCAATCACAAATTCTTTTCTGATTATTACAGCAGCTGATATAATACTCTTATGTATATTATATCAGCTGCATTATGTATATTATATCAATATATTTGTAACTACTATAAAAGATGAGTCAAAAGTATTCTTATAACATGTTCAAATCCCCAAACTGATAGATTAATATGTGTGTTGACCTTAGCGGTCACTCCCTTTGTTCCATAACTAACAATGCTCCAGACCCAATTCAACAAAATGCTGTAAGAAAACTCGTTAAACTTCTCTGAAGGGGTTACTAGTTCACTTTTTTATAGCAAATTCCACTTTTTTATAGCTTTTAAGACCCACTGTTTTGATGTTTTGGATTATCACGAACGTTCTCGGCCACTGCAGTAATATTCTCGATTGAACGAGTAATACGAATTCCGCCACTTTTTGCCACACCCCAGTGGATTACGTTGACTAAATTTCTGAAAACTCATTATCACTCTGACATTGTGTTTACTAACAAAACTATTGTGTTTATCGTTTGTTTGACACATTTTACCTTGTGTTTACCAAAAGCTATTCTGGATCATATTTTGTATTTACACAGTTGTTAGTTAGTAAATATATTTTTGGTAAAAAATACTGTTATGTATGTAAACATGAATTTGTTATTGACATATTTATGGTTCTGTGAATAAACATTTTTTTTTTTTGAACAATATGTCATAAATGCCATATAAATTAGGAAGAGCCAACGAACAACGAATGACCAAAGAAAAGAATTTGGTAAGACCACCAAATCTTAATGAAAGCTTTGCTAGGCTGCCCATTCATCATCTTTGTTGGCGATTGTACATCTTTTGGAAATATATAATAAAATGGCCTAATTTCAAGTAGGTGACCAACATAAGTGTTGATGTTTTTCAACAACTATGCTTGTAGTAGAAAGATGGATTGATTCAAGAAGTTTACTTTTAACAGGATACCAAAGCTTTCACATCACCAGGCAATGTTTAAAACTGGTTTTTGTACGTGTTTTCGTTCCACTCAAAAGCTAAACTTATAACTTCGGCTATAAACAAAGCTCAAGGGCACGAGTGATGAGTACTGATGCTGTAAACGACGTTAGTTGTTCCCGATTGAGATACGCTTCCGTCAATTCCGTATTATGGTTCCAAAATGGATCCTGTCCATCTCGGAGGAAATTGTCTTCAAAAACCTGAAGACAATGGATATAAATAAAGCCACTGGACCTGATGAAATTCCTTTTCGAATATTGAAAGAGTTTGCCAATGACTTGGCTCCAATATTAACAAAAAAAATTTTACTTTCTTACGAGCAAGCTTAATAACCGAACGCCTTGAAGAGTGCGATGGTGCAACCGAGTCTTAAACGTGGTTGTGATTGTGTCAGCCGTTGCTAAAGTTTTTGAGAACTGCATTAACCAACAACTGGTAAATTAACTTGAGATTAATAAAATAATATCAGATAAACGATCTCTTGACGTATGTTGCAAACAAATGGAATCTCACGCTTGAGCACCATGGCAAAGCTCTTGCAATCGCTTTGGATATATCCAAGGCTTTCGACAAGGTTTGGCATGAGAATCTCATTTGTAAACTTGTAGCGTACGGCTTTGATTCGATAACCATCAAGTTGATAAAAAGCTTTCTACAAAAGCTAAAAGATCAACGTTGTGCTAAATGAGAGATCATCAACGACACACTCTCCAAATGCCGGAGTCCCTCAAGGATCAGTTTTCTCACCAACTTTGTTTTTGTTATACATCAATGACTTGTTGGATAGCACTGTAAACCCTATCCACAGTTTTGCCGATTATACAACATTTCACTCTTCTATTTCATTCGAGGTCGAGCCTACTCCTTCAGAGTTAAACGGTAAACCGCTGGAAGTGGCCACTTCGCGTAGTTCCGATTTGAGTACAATATTAATTATCAACAAATCACCGTCTCGTAAGCTCGGGTTTTTCAATAGAAGCAGACGGTTTTTTAGATCGCATCGGGTTCTCCAGACATATAAAACCTTTGTTAGACCTTGTATAAAATATTGCTGTCTGGATTGGAGTGGAGCCTATCGCATTGCTCTCCAGTTGTTGGATAGAATTCTGTGGCGTGCCATCCGAATAATACGAAACTCCAGACTTACGACAGATCTATATAGCCTATACAACATCGCAAAGATGTTGCAGAACTCTGCGTGTTCTATATATTAATTAATGATAAATGTTTTGCAGAATTAAAGGAGAAAATACCACCATTCGTTACGACAGGACGGGTAACACGAAGAATGGTAAATGTGCATAAGTTCACGGTGAAACTGCTGAAACCTTGAACTGAAGGTGCTAAGCGAATTTATTTATCGAACATCCAGGAAGTGGAATTCGTTATCCGGTTTTCAGTTTCCGTTTGAGTATAAAATGCACAAGTTTAAGGCAGCTATCGATCGTTACTTGAAGGACCGTGCGTTGAGTACATGAACTCAGACAGTTACAAGGAGCTAAGACAAAAGTCTGAAAAGATAAAAGTCTGGCCTTAAAGCTTTATTTAAAAAAAAAAGTTGTTTCAATTAGAATATGTTTAACCAACGTGACATCAATAATACCACTTACCACCTAGTATGTAAAATAATAAGCTCTAGAATAAAATGCTCCAATTGTGATTGAATATCTATTATTGACGTTGTGTGATTTTCATGCTATTTGATAAGTGTCATGCTATTATTTCATGCTATTTGATAAGTATTATGTACGAGAGCTTTCATCATATTGTTGCCGTTTTTTATTTCAATCCAGAATGAGATTGGTTACACCTGTGAACTTTACCTTTATGTTGGTATGCTGGCTATGTAAATCAGAGGTTATGTAAAGCATGACGTTCAAATTAACGTAGAGCTTTAGAACGTTGCTCGGCTGGGTTTCGTAGTAAAGCTTTTTGATCAACTATGTGACAGATAAATAAAACTATTGTGTCTATGAATAATGTTGTGATAAGCAGAACAATACATACAATGTAGAGGTAGACAATAGCATTCTAATATATGATCAACATTATTAATTATGTATTTTATTGTCATAATAATAACAACAACAATAGTAAAGGAAAATTTATGTAATTTACGTACACAAAAATTAACTTTTCCTATTTTATTCAACGTAGTCTGTGTCAACAAATAAATTATACAAAATCACAATAGCGTCGTGTAGGGTACACGTATGATAATTTATTTATACAGGGTGTTCATTAGAATTGAACCATTATAAAATTTCTTAAGGGTATCAAGAAGGGAGCACAAGAAAAGACCTCGGTAACTGCTTAAACAAATCTTCCGTATCTATTGTGACGTATAGTCATTTGAACTAAGTTCTGAACTGCCTGAGTGGTTTTCGAATGGCTAATTAGGATTATAGTCAGTGTTTCGGAAACTTCAGTTCTTTCAATTCTTGAATATTTTCCTTTGAAAAGCGAGAAACTCTGCTGGAAAGCTCTGTTGCACAACCGTGGCCTTAACAATTTATATGTTTGCTCATTAAATGTTTGTGAACAGTCTGTAGATTCTAAACTAAATCCCACCAATGCATATAAATAAGGACATAATGCTCTCGGATTGAGATATATCTCGTATACAGTGAATTCCATGTGTAATGAAATTATTATTATCAACTATAAATCGATCTGGGCTACTGTATCTCACTCAAAATATGTAATTAATAATAATTTATTATTCCCAAAATAGGTTGAGGTAGTAAAATATTAAAATATATTATAAGTTTTTTTACAATAAAAAGTAATTAAATTTTTTAATTTATGTGAGATGGGAGCAAAACAATAGGTTTTATTTAAGATGTTATCTGAATTTGAATTAGTTTTATCTCAGAAATTTATCAGTGTGGCGCGCACTACGTTGGAGAGACGTGCTCATCCAATATTCGTTATTCAATAGATTTTTGCCAATAATTACTTGGAATGATAAGATTATAATCACGATAAAAAATCCTAAATGAACAAATGTTGCCCTCTGGCTTTTTCTAAATTCAATTTATCATTATATATTGTGGTATCTGTTAAAAATACTCCCATGTTATCGTTTAAAATCAATTGGAAATTTTACATATCTTGAAAAGCACTTCATATCGATTGAAAAGTACAGACCTTAAGAATATTACACACCTGTGATTAGTTTTGTTAAAACGATGTCCAAGATAAGCATTTCTGTAGTCGTCATGTAGACCTAAACGGCACCAGGACCTATTAGTATCCCAAGCATAATAAGAAAGTGCTAATATAAGAACGAGCAAAAATAGTGCGACTGACATGCATGAAACTCATCATCGTAGGAACCTCTCTACACCCTTGACACGATGGGTAAGTTTTTGGAGGTACTCCTAAAACCATGGAAATAGCGATACAAATTCCGTCCTTGGTTTCTGGGGTGCCCAACACCCTTCAGGGGTGTGAAGGTCGCAGTTTAGTTCATGTTGGTTCTTGTAACAGTCCCTTAACAGCGAAAGGAGAGTAAGCTAGCCTATCAACCTACACACTATATTAGTGATCCCAACAGCTCTGTTTAGGGAACATAACACGTCAAAAACTTCTGACACAATCAGCCGATAATTTTCATCCTAACTCCTGCTATAACCTGACACGGCAAAATTAACTTCTCACAATGGAATTTCTAGAAAATTAACAAGATAGTGACTAATACGAGGATTTCATTGGGCAACGATTTTTTTCAAAATTTTTAAAACCGTGACTAGACGGGAGTTTAATTCGTCTTCTACAGGAGAGGCACGAATTGATGCTTTGACATATCCTTAAAGCCAGTTTACGCCTGGAACTAATTATGAAACCGTTGAGAAAGGTCACAGAACTGTTCAAACGGAAGGATGGAAAGCTGAGATAAAACTAGGCCAAAAACATTGGGACTATACACATCCTTTTCTGGCTATATTGCATTGGAACCACTCATTCTTAGTAACATGCACACCAGAAGATTGAAACGGCACTTCGTGATTGATTCAAAACTCACTGGTCAATAAAGAATTTGCCTTGGGAGGATTTTTAGACATTGATAGTATATTTTCAATGCAGTGCTATGATCTTCGTACTAAAAGGTATGGTATGGAGGCCATCCCTGTATAGTGGTTAAGTATCATTAATATATTGGTAACCTGGTGTCTTGGTCAACGCTTGTCAGTCAATCCTATAGGAAAACTTTTCTTCAGGAATCAAGCATCGTTAGATTACAAGATAACCTGGTATAAGCATATTGAAGAGAAATGGAATAAAGCAAGTCGATTTACTGGAAATCATGGGTTTTGCTAGAACCGACTAAAGGTTTTGGTTATCAGAACAATAATCTCCTTTGCTGCATCACATATCTGTCGTCTCAGAATTATCGGAAAGAAACCTGAACTACCTGTAAGGTTTGTCTGGATATTATGGGAGCTATCATATACTATATACCTATAATGCACCGTTCGATATGACGATGGATCAGAAGAGTTGAAGTCCTTCACATGCGGAATAATCGTTTTAGTAGTGTCCAGCACAGTCAAATATATGTGAAGGTGTCCACACGATGGAACCAAAACATTTCTTTGGAAAATCATTGAGTGCAATTATTACATAAAGATAAAAAAGGACTGCAATAATCTATCATACCTAAAAGACGGACATTACGGATTAATTAGTACGCTGTAATTTGGCTGGGACCGGGCTGTATGTGCTAAATTGTGTGATGAAAATATCATTCTTATTAGTAGGTACTCCACCGTTTCAAATAAGAGCACTCTATGAAATGGAGATAAACTGCAGAGATCGTCGTATCTGCATCATCTCTGACAACCAGGCTGCCCTCAAATATTGGCTCCAATAATGTGTTTCCTCGAAACTTGTTTGCAGATTAATACTTTGGACCGCATAGTTGTTGATAGAATAGTGCAAGTATATATAAGATGTTTATATCGTGACGGAATCTTACTCAATATAATAAGGAAAATATCTTTAGAATCCTTTTCGAAAAACGTTTAACATTATCTAAGCATTTGGCCAATAATAGCTAGCAATTGCAACTGAAAATCGTTATGCTCTGTATTATATGATGAGAAGAAATAATCCTGTGTCCAGCATAGTTCAAGCTCAGCATCGGTCTTCAAATCTTCCGAATGAGCAAATAATTAACCCAATATCAAAACCGACTTGTCTAACGGGTCCAATGAACAAAATACTTCGATTAAACTATATCTCGTAATATTGACGTAACTTTGCAACCTATTTGTTGTTGATATACAACTTCAAAGTTCATTGCCAAGATAACTTATGTAATTTCACTCATATACAATTATCAAAAAAATACTGTCGATCATGGATGGGCAACATTATGCATATTTTACTCCACATTTTGTATTATTCTTTGCTTGAACTATCGGCGCCCACATAAGTAATTATAATTTGCGCCCCAATGCGCATATTAATCTTCGCGTTCTATTTATAGCCTGAAATAATCTCTAATCGCTCAAAGATATACGATTCTAAAAAAATAAATTTGGTATTTTTCAAACATATAATCACATTCACATGTAAAACAGCGCGTAATCATGCTAATACAAGTGCTTGTAGTTTTTATGTGGCTTGCGCTATTAAACCGCGGTGCTGAGTGCAAATATGGAGTATATACAGAATGTGACACTGAAAAGCACTGTATCGAGGTATAAAGGCTAAGGTTTTGTTTTGTTACAAAAAAAAAAATTATCAATACATTATTATTGTAGTGCCTCCAAATGGAAATGAATTGGGGCCGCCATTACATGGTGCCGAATCCACATATTTACAAACAAATGCTCCAGTTAACAGTGAACGAGTATCGCAACAAATACGCAAAAATGTTTGGTATTGGCAATATGCGATACGCGGAGTGGAACAAAGTGTTATACGAACTGTGTGTCAATTTGACGAGTAAAACGGGCGATACGAGGTTTATCTGTCTAACAGGTAAATATACCAAGCATCTTATAATTAATTATTTAATGAATTAATTTTTTATCTTAATGTTGAATATAGGCGCAAAATCACCCAATATTCCAACACGCTTCAATCACGATATAGTTGATGTTGATTCATCTGTTGAGATAATTGTCAATAGAAATAGCACAGACGTATTCGATGAACAGTTTAAAATATTACTTAATAAAATTTTGAAGGTTGGCCACGTCACTGATTATAATATGGACGAATTTGGATGTGACTATTCGTTTCGACCGGAGAACAATTTGACCGCATTTTTACTTCGGTGTATATTTTATACGAATTCGGACTATGATGGCGAAGGTGAAATTTATTCGGTTGCACCATGTTCGGATTGTAGTCTGACAGAGTCGTGTTCTTATGAACATCCGTGGCTTTGTGAAAAGAATAAAATTTAAAATGATAAGTTCGAATTAATATTTTGGGTTTGTATTAAACAATCAGTCTTAAATGCATACATTTCCAGTATTTATGCTCCTTTGCGTGCCGAAAACCTTTTCTGTTAGTTTTAGTTTTAAATAGACTCTATTTCTTATTGAGTGACCTCTTGAAGAAGATCAAAACCATCTCATCAGGTGTATCTTAAGGTTTGACTATTCTTTCAAGCTCTCAATATGAGAGTTGGCTCAAATTATTTGAACCCTTTTGTTCTTTGAAATTATTTTAATGCCATGTAAAAACACTACTAGGCATACAAATGGGTTAGACATACTGGTCGGTGGCATGAATATAATTTTAGGTTTGATAAATAGATAAATTCATTTTCAGTTTTCTAAAATTAGGGGTTATCAGTGGTTTTAGTGCAGGTTTACCTTACGACGGTAAGAGATAATTCTTATAAAAGTGCTATGAGAGGGATTATATTTAACATATAACGTGCAAGTAATGGAAAAATTAATATTTTTCCAAAATTTTGATAGATATTAAAGAAAAAAATTTTGTAGTAAGAAATGTCAGAGATTACACTCGAAAGCTCATAATGAAAAAACTTTTAAATCCCAATAATTTTTTGGTTTAAAATTGAATAAAATGAAATTTAAGAACTTATAATTTTTTTCCGGAAAAATATGGTTGCTAATTTTTTTTATGAAAAATTTTTTTTAGCTGGTTGTTCTCGTATTAAAAATTAATTTCGTGTTAAACACTAATAAAAAATATTCTGAAAGATGTCATTCAAAAAATTAACTTTACAATTATTAATTCTGTAAAAAAATTTTAATAGTAAAAAGTAAAATTTTTTTTTCTCATGAAAATATATTTGCTCGCCAACACTTACATATGATAAGCTTGAATAAAATTTCATTAAAAAAATGTTGCTTAAAAAAATATTTTTATCGTAAACATTTTGCGATTTAAAAAAAATTACAAAGAAAATATATTTCAATGAAGAAAATTATGGAACACTAAAATTTTTAAATCAAATTTTTTAATTTCATGAAAAGATTTTTTCTAACTAATTCAATGATTTTTTTCAAATACGGTCAGAAATTCAGTTAAAGTTAATCATAAGTTAAAGAAAGTAATTAGCTTTTTACCTAGTTGTTGTAACGATCGATAACACTACACATGCCGAATCCCATCTGTTAACTTTTTTTTAAATGTGTTTAAATGTGTAGGTGTTCTGAAGAGAAAAGATTAATTTATTTCGTGTGGAAATTTATCGCACTCACCAATATGTATATAGCTAATAATTATGCGTAAGTCACGCACATTCCGATAGCTAAACTTTTTTTCGAGAGGAAAAAAAAAATTAAATTTGTTTGTATTGTATAATGCGGTTGAATACTATATGCATATGAGCTGTTGAGAAAATTATTTGGAAGGGTGATTTGGGTGTAGTTGTGACGTGTTTAGGCGCGAAAATGTCGAGATCTTGACCGGAAGAGATTAAAAGAGGGCAGTCAGAAAACGACGATACTGAGTGAACATAAGAAAAAAACGAAATAATAATTCAATGTTTAGATGAAAAAAAAAGTTTAATAAATGAAATTTTAAATTTCAATAAATGAAATAATAACAAAAATAATTGTAATAATTAAAGAAGAATACAAATTAACCGAAAACAAAATAAAAGTTTTTTTTTTGATATGGTTCGTAAGCTCCTGAGTGTGGGTGACTGTATTAAATACCCAAGCAACTCCAAATAATCTTTGAACGAAAAATATCTGGGGTGTTCCAGAAACAGCAAACGAAGGAAAATAACCAGAACGCTCTGTGAACCGCTGTTAGTGACGACCTTTGGCGTTGAATGCTGTTATTTGCGGTCTTACGGAGTAGATACACATAATCAACTGGGTAATAATACCAAACTAAGCCGTTCTTCTCGGTACTTTATGCTGATATTTGCGAACTGGGGGAGTATATACACATAACTAACTGGGGGATAATACCAAACTAAGCCGTTATTCTGGTGTTTTAACGGGTAAAATCAACCTTCATTTTATTATAAGTGTGAATTCGTCAAAAATTTGTGATCTGCTAGGTTCCCTCAATATACGTAATTAAATAATGTCGTTCTTTTTTGATTTTCTCCTTCTTTGGATAAAAAAAAGTGTAAAATAAAATGGTGTGCTAACGTGTGATTGAAAATGGGATGAGGTGTCATAGACGCTTATTAGTTAAGCTTTCATAATGTTTTCCATTTAATTTATTATTTTTTGTGCACACGTGATACGAGTATTTTTGTCGGATGGCAATTGTCTCGCGTGGTGAGGAACCCTCCAAACTGACCAGTGCTACTCTTCTTAATTTAATAGTGCAACCACGCTATTCAATACAGGCCCATGCCGTCTAGTTACATTGTCTTATAAAGACTATCCTCGAATATTAATGGAACAATTATTCTTGGTTATCGTTTTGCTAGCTTTTCTGAAACAAAATCACGTTTTTTCAGTTTGATATTTCTCTAAGATCTTAAACTTCAATGATAGAAACTCAATTTTACTTTTATGAATCGTTGCTCTCGTATTAAAAAATTAATTTCGTGTTAAAATTAAAAAACAATAGTCTAAAAAGTATCAGGCAAAAAACCAAATTATTAATTCTGTAAAAAACATTTGATGGTTAAACGTTTGTAATGCAAAAAACATTTTTTTGGTTAAAATATATTTACTCAAAAACACTTATGAAAAAAAACAATCCCAACAGTTTGCGGTTTTTAAATTGAATAAAATAAAATTAAGCATAAAAAAATTTTTCGAAAACATTTTTTTTAATGAAATTTTTTTTTTATGAATGGTTGTTTTCCTATTAAACATTTATTTCGTGTTAAAATCTAACTAGTAATTTCTGAAAATATTTCACTCAAATAACCAACTTTTCAATTATTTATTCTGTAAAAAAATTTTAATAGTAAAAAGTTCATATTGCAAAATTTTTTTTTCATGATAATTGATTGATTGGCTCGAAAACACTTATGATAAAATTCCATAAAAACAAAAATTAGTTCTTTAAAAAATATTTTAACAGTAAAAAGTTTGTGATGTAAAAACATTTTCCACGGAAATATATTTGCACGAAAAAAATTATGATATACTAGATGATATTTTTAAAATTCTAATTGATTTAATGATTTCTTTACAAATACTGCCAGAAATTAACTAGCTATTTACTAACGAGTCTTATAATGTGGTTGAACTTACGAAAAGGTTTTGTAGTTGGATGTGGAGATTTGTTGAATAGAAATTATATTGCTTCAGTTAGATGTTTCTGTACGAATAGCTTTAGCAGACAGTACAATAAAGAGCTTAGGTTTTCAAAATATTTTCTCTTTGTATAGAAGACTAATTGGCCAAGCGTTATCAAATACGGTCATTTTGTCACACGTCTCTATTTGCACGGACCACTTAATTGGTGTACCACTTTGTTTTAGTACTTAAAGAGGAAGGGGTTAAACAAATCTGTATACTACTTTAATTACATAGTCCCTAACATCGTTGAAACCTCATCATCCGATCATTTTATAATCTTTATTAAAACAATTGGTATATTATTGATATGCTCGAAAATATGCCCCGAACCAAACAAAGGGGACATTCCACAGTATTTACAACAACACAAAAAAAAATATATTAAATAAAAATTCAATTTTCCTCTAATCAAATTTGGCGATTGATTTACATAATTTGATTACATCAACATCATCATCATCATCGTCATCGTCATCATAACAAATTTTATACGTTTCGTATCATATACCCACAACACAATCTATAATCAATATTTAAAAAAAAAAATATTTTAGAAGAAAGAAGTCATCATCTAGCTCCGGAATTAACCACCATCGTAGAAAATACGTCGAACATGATGATGATAAAGACAAAAAAAAATATTATATTATAGTGCGGTATATTATATAGTCGCATAGCGTATTAACCAGCCGTTTTGGTGATGAGCTCGCTCGTATACCAGAACCCTCACGAAAATTTGTTTTTAACAAAATAATTTTTCCCAAATTATGTTCATTTTCTATCAATTTTCTCGTCTCTAAATATATTATGTTTCCTCCGCACATCGTAGGTAGTTTGAATTTCAATAGAAAAATTTTCCGACTTTCCTTCATCCAGAATAGATGCGGAAATAAATTGAAAATTTTTTTTCTTTCATTTCGTTTTTAAATATAATTTTATTATACTTTACTATGTGTGTGTGTGTGTGTGTGTAATCAAATTTTTTTTAAATAATGGATTGGATTAAATAACGCACACACAATAGGAGGAAAAATTGTTTAAGCTTTTTCTTAATAGAAATTTTCATTCATTTTCTTCGTTGTTGTCTCTATCATTTATTATCACCTTTTTATGGATTAAGTTAAATATCCGATTGGAAAATTTGTTTCGGGTGACAACAATAGGGGCGCAGCAGACGAGAGAGGGACGCGCGGTTCTTTTCAATATTTTAATTATTTGCATAAAAAAAGGACTTTGTTGATTAATCGTTGGCAGGCGCTTTTTAATAATCCCATCGTTATTGTTGAGCATAATAGAAAAACAAAGTTAAACATTTCTATTGTTGTAAATTTAATACCTCGACACCATCTTGCACATTTTTATTCAATTTTCCAGACACACAATAAAAATATAAGAAAACGATATCGAATAAAAATTTGTTACGGAAAACCCAGCAGATCTGAAAATTTCGAATCATAAAAATTATTATGGTTGGAACGTGGTATTGAGAAATAATTGTTAAATATCGTAGTTTTGTTACGGAAGCAACACTATAAACTAACATAAACCTAAAACACAAATTTATATATCTACTGTACATAAGCATGGCACATATCTGTACAGAACAGACAACAGATAAAATATTTCGTTTGGTCGTAATGTATATCAGCAATATAATAACACGGAAGCATGAGGTTTTTGGATTAGGATAAGAATATATGTACAACTATATATATGGTCGAGCTAGACCATCTCTTTATATATTATATACCTTTCGAGCTTTCAGATTTATCCAGGAAATTTAGATTTGTACACAATTACTACTGTTGTGCTTTTTATCTATTTATAGGTATTATCTTAAAAATTCTTGTTGGTTAAAATGAAAGATTCACAGTAGCTTTATACAGACAGTACAGATATGTAATATTACAACAGTTTTCAGACGAACAAATATGCAACTATGTTTGCTGTCAAACTTTGACATTGGTCAATGGTTCTATTTTGACATTGATACGACATATATTAACGATATTAGCATAGTTTATATCCATTTGAAAGCTTTATGGCTTATAAGCTCCCTAGTTTTTGTGCTGTATCGTGACAATCCATCAACCATTAAAGTATTTATACAAAATACTGGTTGTGAACCATTTATGTCCTACCACTTGGTCTGGACTGTCTTTTGATTTTCGGTGCCAACTCCAAAGGACTGGACAACAAATGTTCTTCATATTTTTTTGACCCATCATATACTCAATAATAATCTTATTATAAAACTGTTATTTCACTTAGAGTATTATTAATTATTTTATTTGAATTCACTCTTTACCAGATTCCAATGAGCCAGAATTAAGATTTTATCCAAATATTCATTTCTTTTGTGTGCCAAAGCCGGGCATGAGCAAATCAGGTGGACTACAGTCTCTTCTTCCTCTCCATCCATACAGCTTCCGCAAATTTATTAGTTTCTAGACCTAGCCTCCTCGCATGTTCTCCAAGGCAGTATCCTGTGAGTATCTACTGTCTCCTTTTTAAGCACAGTCTTGAGTGTCATAATGGGCCTCTCCAACTGTACCCTGTCCATAATCAATTAGAAATTTGTCCCATGCCTCGCTAGTTAGTCCGTCCTGTAGTTCCCCATGACGTCCGATTGGCCGGGTACCCAGACTATCTGAATGTTCAAAAGCTCACTCATCTCATTCTGAGACGAGCGGCAACCCAACGCCACTCTAGGCATCAGAGAAACAGAGCCAGTCGAGGATGTGGTGTCAGTTGAGGATACCACATTACGTCTCAACCAGTTCAGGGTCTCCTAAAGTGCTATCACTTCTACCTTGTACACGCTGCAGTGATCAGGGAGACGAACTGATTTATCTTCTTCCAACTTATCACAGAAGACTCCAGCTACTATTTTACAGTGTAGCTTGGAGCCATCTGTTAAGAACTGAAATGCTTTCGTTTCCGCAACTGACCCGCTCATCCAAGATTCCCTAAAGAGGCAGAAAGTTCGGAACCTTTTCTCAAAGTCGGTGTTACGTAGAAGATTCACCAAATCGTTCCTTAGCGATCTAATAACTGTCGAGTGTCCTGTCTGAAGACATTTCCAATAAGATATGGTGAAAACTCCAAGGCTTCTCAGCGCCACGCTTTTAAGCATGCATGCCGTTCTTTGTACATTCTCGATACCCTTTTAGTACGTTACTATATCAAGAGTGAGCCATCACACCCTCACACCATACATATAGGTACAAGTCTTACTACAGAAGTGAATAGCCAGTGTACCACCTCCGGATTCAGGCCCTCTCTCCTTCCTATTGCGTTTCTGCACGAGCACATGACTACATTAGCCTGAGTTACTCTTTCCAAAATGTTAGGGTTCCAACTTAGCTTACTGTCCAAGATTACGCCTAGAAATCTTGCCTTGTCAATAAAAGCTTGCGGTGGATCTTTAAGCGTGATTTTATATTTCCTAGTAAACAGTACCAGTTTACTAATTGCCAGTCCACATCTGAAGGCCCAACTCGTAATGGTTAGGAGGGCATTTTGGATTACCGCATTCACCGTGCTTATAAATAGTTACCTGAGATATCTATCGCTACGTCATCTGCATAAGCAATCATTTCGATCCCCTCCCTCTCGAGCTTTAACAGCAACAAATTGTTTGCTATGTTCCAGAGATGAGGAGACAAAACAATTCCCTCCGGGTAACTGCCCGCCACATGATGCTCTGAGAACTTTTCTGGGCTAGCCGGTTATGTTAGTAACCAGACGTGTTCTTGGCCTGTTAGGAATATATTCCCGGAACTGACATCTGTCAACCTCGCGGCTTGCCGTACCTCACCTACCTCGGCTACGGCCGTTTTGTATAGTCCCACTGATCTTGCATCCAAACAAGTTGCTAGTTTAATGCATCCTTGATCTCTGCAGGATCGAGTGGGTCGTGGGTTATCAATCTCGTAGGGTCCAATCTCCATTTTATATGTGATGCTCCCGTCAGCAGGCAACAAAACACGGTCCTTCACAATGTCGCTGAAAAACTTATGACTTTTCGGTATAACTTTGTAAGAAGTTTCAATCTGCAGACCATTTTCTTGGCCGATACTACGAATTTCTTTTGTCAGCCGTGAGTTGCGTCTATTCCTGTTTATCGAACCTCCTTCAGCAGCGCTTAATTTTCCCTGAGTTCCACTAGTCTCTGGCTTTGGTGCTCTGTAGTGTTATTGAGAGAGCCTACCTTCACGGTTTGAGCTCTGTTATTTTGTTTCCGGAGTTTGGAGAATGCCGGTCTCGGTTTTATTTGGCATTCAACGGACCCACAGTCTAGTAGTTTGTTGGCATTTTGCCCATCCGTTCCTAACGAACAAGGCCTTGGAGGCGAAGATACTGTAAAGCTCTCATGTAAGTTTACTGAGCCGAAATTAAATGGCCATAACATCAAATTTCAACTCAATCGCCAATTTTACACAGTATTTCAAATGTTGTGTTCCTGAATAGTCAGGATTCTACTAACTTCTTCTATCTATAGAGACAAGGATTAGTCCTATAAAGGTGAACAATGACGTTGGTTTAAAAAGATTTGAAGACTTCTGAAATAAAATTATAATTAACATATCCGGAAGTTCGAAAAACTTTCACAATCTAACCAATCATCGATGAAAATTTCTTTCAATTTATATATTTCAATTTTCATTATTTTCCCAAACAATTTTCCAATATGAAATTAATTTCGATCACGCAACGCCACAATCTAAGGTTGATTTTATTTTGGTTACACATTAATTTGAATATAATTTGTTGTTGTATAACATATTTTATGTTTCTATTTGACAACACCGCCCAACCCCCTCAACTATACATACATATATTGGTGGGATGAACTATAACAAATTTTAAGGTAGGAGCTTGCGAACTAT
Source organism: Tipula lateralis (assembly GCA_963932295.1). NCBI lineage: Eukaryota > Metazoa > Arthropoda > Insecta > Diptera > Tipulidae > Tipula > Tipula lateralis. Next base: position 174,845,745 of record OZ010736.1, on the reverse strand, counting down.
GTTGTATTTCAATATATGAGCTCAAGTCGCCCTCAATATACTGAATTGTAGCTAATTGTAATGTTTATTTAATGATGGGTTGTCGAATCGATGACACGTAATCCATTTTCAACTTTTAGTTATGTTGGTTTTATGATTAATGATCGCGATTGCGGGTAAAATAATCTATTCAAAAAATTATGACAGCACCTAAGGTTAAAAGTTTCGGACACAATTATAACACAATCAATAAATCCGCAACACATTTGTGGAAACTCACCTTTTGTTATCTTTAAATTCCTTACAAACTGTAACATTCTCAATCTCTACATCCGCCAAACTCAAAGCTGTTTTTATTACCTTGTTTTTTAATTGTAGCTCTAAAGCTCACAATTTTCATTTGAAAACAACAAAACATCATTCACATAACACTTGATTCGATTGCACACAAATAATTTTCCAACCACTTCAGCACGTTTGCACTTTTATGTATAGCAATTTGTTTGTTATGTGTCGTCATCTCGTTCACACTGCAACAAACCATTTCATATACTGTATATATAGAGACAAGGAACTTACAACTATTTTTTTGTCATCATTTTGTTGTGAACAGTTTGGTTCTTATTATGTTCTTGAAAGACTACTCTAGAAATATAATAACAGCAACAAAACTCAACAGCACATCCAACCTCATCAAGCTTAGAGTTACATCGAATTTAGATTTGACTGTAAATTTGAAATGAACTTTGGTTGCGGTTGAAAAGTCGTTCTATGATTAAAACTTTGAACACACTGGGTGAACAAAGAATTTATTATAATTATCGTTTGAAGCAAAAAAGCTCGCGAAAAGTTTTTTTTATAATCTTATTAAAATTTGAAACTCTATTAAGTTTATAAATAATAAATGTGATTGTGTGTGAGCATGGAAAATTTATGATCGTAAACTGTTTAATCAATAATTATTTACGAAGCTTTTACATAAACAAAATGAATGAGGATTGAAATGAGCTTTAGTATTGGTATATATTGGACTGAGTAACGGAATGGTCGGTATATATGACAGTTTTGAGCTTTTTTCGGAAATTTTTGAAGTTTCCAATTTGCTTTATTAATACTACCGAAAATTAGCAGAAGGGTTAAGCACGATTAAACGAACTATATACAGTTACAGCCAAAATTACTAGGTTCTTTATTAATCGCATTGGCAAGGGAGTAAGATAAACCTTATGTGGCTAATTGGCAGAATGTCAGTTGGAGAATGTTTTGAACCAAAACGTTCAAATGAAGTGCATAATTTACAGTCTGTCGCTAGAACTGTTTTGATGTCCCGAGTTCAAAAGCCAAAGTGTCATAGCCAGATGGAAATAAGCAAGAAGCCTGACACCAAGATGATCATGTCATCGAAAAATGTTTTTATGAATTTTCGGGTCTCACCACAAATTTGTGACATAACTCACTTATTCACTATCTTCAAAAGAAATATTAAAAGAGTGATCGCCACCCACATATCTATTACAATGAAATCCAAGTAGCACCATATCCTCAAAGAGATACAATCATAATTATTTCTATAGCATTCCCAGATCCAGGAATTTGTTATTGAATCGTGTTGCTGGTAAAACAGATTAATCATAGTAAAGGTTAACTGCTATTTGTGTCTATATTGGTATTAAGAGGGCGTTTGATAATCCCTCTGATGACTCCACGTTCTACAAGAAATGCGATTTGGTTTATGTTTACATGTGGAGGAGTATCACAGTTAAATTGAGAAGTGTCGGTCAATATTTAGACTATGAAGCGATACCCCCAAAAGCTCGTTTTGTCTTCTCTACTATGGGCTCTGGTGATTAACAAACTTTTATCTAGATTGAGAAACCATGACGTTGATGCCCAATCAGGACATAATCATTAAGAGTAAATTCGATGGTGACAATGGTGCAAGGTGGAAATTACCATCAACAATAATAAAATAGTGATAGTGACATTCACTATGACGAGAAAATTGACGCCTTAGGCACAATGATTAAATTAACCATATAGTAGTCAAATGTTTAAGAGTAATTCTAGACTAGAAACTGGCTGGAATTGAACATATTACCATGGTCTATAAAGAAGCCACGGATGGTTTGGGTCCTACCAGAAACATGGATATATCTTACGATTCTCAAATTTAAAAGGATGGATGTGTTAAATTCACAAACTCAATAAGGTTCAACGAAAAGTATGCAATCGTATTACAAGACCAATGCGAACATGCCCACCAGTTATATAGAGGCCCTGTTAGAGTTGCCCTCCGCTGCATCTGTATCGATGTGCAAAAAAGACATCGCCTTGACCGCATCAATCGCTTATGATAACTAAAAACGGACAATTTTGTGGTTAATCTAAAAATTCTAATATTATTTGAAGACCACCACTCACTGAATGTCTTCCGACAGTAGGTCGATTAAAATAGAATATCAGAAAGATTAGAATCGAATTCATACAGGGATGTATGGTTTTGTATATGGACGGATCAAAGGTGAACGGTATGGGACAAGGAAAGCATTCTTCCATTGGTCCAATCAAAATCCTTAACCTTGCAAGGATTAACATTATATTGAACATCCTGGCTGCTTTTAAAGGCGGTCACCTTAACCTCGTTTGACATTGTGTCAATTTATGTTGCATTCTGTGATTTCTCTTGTGACAACGCAGAACGGTTTCAATAAATTGATCCAACCGATTCAGGTCTAAAATAGTCTGAATCAAGGATTTTTCCATAGTTCAATAGAGCCAGGTACTTCTAGCACTCAGAAAAACCTAATTTTGGTTTCGTGGGTAGCTTACCCACTTCATTGTGCGATTAAGACTGATTAATCTTAAGACTTCACGGAGTGTTTCAGGAAACATACCACAAAATGGTTTTTAGGTCACGATGGTTTTCTGCTCATCGCCCATTGGGCACTACTACTGTATTGATGCGTCACAGCCATCACTTTGACCGATAGAACCTACCACCTTCTTATATTTGGCAAACCCGAGTTACATACCACAAAAGAACGTTCCAGATTGTCAATCATAACAGGTTATGCGATAATTTGATCAATATCACAAGCGTCACCCAAATATTGTCCCATCAATTAAAATTGTTCAATCAGCTTTAAAATAAGATCTTAAATTAACAAATGATTAAACTGTGACCAAACATTAAACGGGCCACACGGGTAATTTTGTCGTAATTAAAATTGGTTACCACAACGGTCGTATATAATGTATTCACGTTCAACGTCTCTTGTGAGTTCCATAAATAATTTCCAAATTGTTTATTATTCAATTCGCAATGAACTAGAGTAGAGTGAGTTGCGACCAATACACAAAAAAAAAAAACGAAATGCGAACCGAAAATTATTTAAAAATTTTCCAAGTCCATCAAATCCTTAAAAAAGAAAATTATATCCTATTTTCCATTTTAATTATTTCCTTATGCGAGAACGAAATAAATTTAGAAACCTAAATTAGGTTTTAATTTGAATAAAATTGGAAATTTATATTTATAGAAGTGAATAAAAGAAAATGGGTGGATGGGTGACCGACACACACTCTAGGTGGGCTACACTTTTGATGTGATATGGCGCAGACACATTCATATATACGTATGAAATTTTTGACGGACAAACCAAAATTTTAAGGTTCGGCTCTTTTGTAAATTGGACGTGTGTGTGTGTTTATTAAAACAAAAAATCAATTAATGTTATTAATAACGTAACGGATTTTCCATTTTTTTTTTTACTGTTCACAGTGATGATGGAAATTAGTAATAATAGTAATGGAAAAGTGTATATCGTGACAGAAAGCTCATTTTTTGTTTTATTTTGCGTTATCATGAAAACCAATTAAATTAATTGATTCTTCATTTTATCTTTTCATAACCATTTTGTATTTTCAATTAACATGATTATATTTTCGCATGACCAATAATTTTTTCCCCCCCATTGTTGTCGTTGTGTCGTAATGTCGTTTCACATTGTAATTGTTTTCATTTTTCGTTTGTATTGCTTTATAATATAACGACATTAGGCTTTTGTGTGTTTATAATGGATTTAATGCAATCGACCTAATCAAATTATTAATGACACCATTTGGATAAATGTCGTGATTGCATTTTGATTTTGGTATATGGACCTTTATCGTGGAATTCAATGATATAGTGTGGACCAAAAATTCCTTTTAAATAACCTCTGTTAGAGATTGAGAGTCAACTTGACTCGTATACAAAAGCAATATATATATATATATATATATATATATATATATATATATATATATATATATATATATATATATATATATATATATATATATATGTATATATATATATTTAAATATATATATATATATTTAAATATATATATCTATATATATATATATATATATATATATATATATATATATGTATATATATATATATATATATATATATATATATATATATATATATATATATATATATATATATATATATATATATATATATATATATATATTGTGATGGTTTTCCTATTAGGCAGCTTAAAAATCAAAATAGGATTAACGAGAGCTTATACATCAGTGAACAATTATTGGTTATAAAATCATCCGGTATGTATTGTTAAAGTATTTCTATAGGATAAGATAACATTGATCCTATATTGTGGACATCTAAGAGGGAGTTAAGACCTCAGGTTGCTTAAATAGTTCCTCATTTGGTTCGAGGCTCAACTCAATATGATGATACATTTGTACCTCATTAAAACTGTTTCTGACAAGGTCTTAAAATAACCCCTATAGATATGACGCCAACACTGTACAAGGGAATTCAATAAGAAATCCTACAAGGTTCAGTGGTTGGTTCAATCCTAAATAACATTATATGGGGTTTGAGGTTGACATTACGACTGTCATTCAAGTGACGCATCAATTGATAAAGAATGTAAACCAGACTGTAAATACAATCCGAATATATAAATCAGTTGGACTTAGATAATCAAACCAAAAGAGAAGGTGGCCATATTTGATAGTCGGCCTCTCTATAACATATAATGATAAATGTGCATGTGAGCCGATCCCATTCCGGTGAAAACATATATATTTGTTCGAAACAAGTATGCAATACTTTTGGGTACAGGAAGTTTTTCAAGTGCCTAATTTTTTATCTGGGTACACCTACTATACCAACATTTAATATTTTTATAAGGGTTAAGTTTTTTTTTTTTAACTTACTAAGGGTTATAGCTCCAAAAAGTATGTATTGAAGCATTTGGTTATTGTTCTGTTGTTCAATGTATGGTCATTTGGTACACGCAGGATATACTAATTATGTAAAAAGCTATACATTAGATAATACTACTTCTTCACACTACCAGGAGAGGTCATACTTGCGTTCACTTCACCACTAACCGGAATCGAGTGGTAAAAATTCCGAAAAGATTTTGTTAGGTGGCATGCAGGTATTATTGCCCTAAATGGGTTTTAGGTGACTAATTGAACCAGTTAAGGGATTGAAGAAAGTGATATCTCTCTGTAACATGATATACGAGATAACCATTAGATTGGAATGTATGAGAGGCATTGACTGAGAGCCATTGAAACACAAGAACACAAGGTGACAATAGTTTACTTATTCGTCAAGCATAACTTTTGCTGTGTAGTATAAAATGGGTTGACAACTTGAGATGAAATAAAATAAGAAATTAACACAAAATAACACCAACCGGCAAAATCAAATATTGACCCATAGCTTTCGTACCCAGACACAATTGGGAAACTTGAAAACTCTAACAGAAATAACCAGGCTAGCACAAACGATATCCGAGATATTGGGTCACAGTAAAGTGTGATGGGAAAAATTAATATTTAACAACCAGCACCGGAAAACTATACCTAATATATATTCTCTGATCGTATCGACACATAATATAGGCGTCTGGCTTGTTGTTTCTTGAACATTTTAAAACGATGGGTTCTATATAGTGTACAGGATGAATTTTCGATTTTATATTTAGTCGCCAGATGTAGCTTAATCGTTAAGAGAGTTTCTCATCACGCCGCGGTCTCTCTCGAGTTCGATTCCCGCCGTTGACCAAAAATTTACATGCTACCGGATGACATAAAAACGCGTTTGTGTGTAAAAACATTCGTTGGGCTGACCATACCCACAATGTTCACCAATCGTTAAAAAATGGTTCATAAGGTCTCAGTTGAGACGCGGCAAGGGCCGTTCACGGCCTCTAAACTATAGATTATTATGTAGATGTAAAGGTTAGATGCGATTTAAAATTAGACTTGTTGGTCCGTATCCTCGTTTCCCAACCTTTTTAGTAAAAATTTAGCGCAAATAGATGGTTCACTGTAAAACAAAACATTTACAGCATAGTTGAAACGGTAGCGTGATTGCTTCTAAATTTATTCATGACAAATGTATATAGTCTATCCCATAAGCCGCGATCGACTCGTCGCACAATTCGAAATCTTATCACCAGAAGACATACTTCACGTGTTTAATGTTATATCTTTGTTTTATAAATACCGAGCTGTCTGATTTTATTTCCCATATTTGCGAGTAACGTCTCTTTACTTTTACTTGGTTATCTCGATCTTGAATTTTCAACTTATTAAGCAGAATAGCAAAAATATTTTCGCTCTCCTGGTACCTGCACTTATCATGACTATATTCGGCTCTTCTGTCACGCAACGTAGTTGTTTCGTCTGCATCGCTTGCTAGATCATTTACAATGGTTGGTGGAGGGCATCGCCAACAAATATCACTGCAAAATGATCACCTATTGCAACTTCAAGTGAGCTGACCTTTTTTGTTCCCCTCGAGTATTTGTACATTCAATGAACTCTGTCACTTTCGACTCTATATTAAATCTATTTACCAACATTTTATCATTATCAAGTTGCCCCACTAAATTCGACTCATCTGGAGAAGCAAATGACACAGGCTCAAGTGACCAATAACATTTACTCAGTCACTCAATATGGCACTGTCATCTGTATTACAAATCTGGTCAAATAACGGCCACAGTTCTGATTTTTAAGGTCGATAAGGGTTTTTTGAAAGATTAAGAATCCATCTGCTTTCGGTGCTTAGTCGTCCTATTGGACAAGTTTTAAACAATGTAGTGTACTTTAAACACTTTATAAAGTGAAGTGAGTAAAAACAAGAATCATAGCCTCACCAGTGCAAGATGCTAGTCTTGAATAAAAAGTGAAGTACTGAAGAAATTGTGAAATAGTGTCAATGGTGACACTTCCATCAGTGACAATGGACAGATTTATAAAAGTGATTGTGTTAAATATTGAGCAGCTGAGGTGTCAATAATCCGAACACGAACCGATTCCATCCTGAAATATGTTTCAGTTTGAGACATAAGGGATATACTGCAGTTGAGTTCGAAATACAAACAACAGAAGATGTAAAGCATCTTTGGTTGTTTGAAGTAAAACATCTTCGGTTGTTAAATAATTTTGGTACTTTATTTAATATTTCTTCAAGAATAGCGATACTTTGATTGAAAATAGGATTGCTTCTAACTCGAGAATTTATGAACCCAAGAAACATTGATTGAAAACTTTATATATAGACTCCATCTCAACCAGTCCCTTCTATCTGCATTTATGAAAATCAAAAAATGCGGAGGAATGGAAAGGGCGGCTGACAAACTTGAATTAGGATCAAATGAGAAGAGCTGTCCTCTAAGTAAGCCTAAAAGAACTGGAACATCATGGTGGATTAGGGAATTGGGCAAACTGAGGAAGCAGATAAGAAAACATCTAAACAGGCCATAATAATTGGTATGGAAGATTGTACAAATCTTCACAAAGAGAATACAAGAAATGTATCCGAAGTGGATGAGGTAGTGGATAATTTTACTACAACCGCTAAGCTCAAGAAACTGCTCTGTGGTAACATCAAGGTCTATAGAGAAACCTGATTGATCTTACACGAGTAAACTTATTAGAAAGCTTAAGATGTAGTAATGAAATCAACTCCTACGTCAACCTCCCAGTTTTTGAGATTGGTTTAGCGCCATGCTTAGGTCAAGGAGAAATAATGCAGATGTGATACGATGCTTAGGTATAGTGATACGATGACGGTAAACGCCCGAAAATGATGTCCTCAGTGTGGGTCCCCCACTCTTGTGGTGTCTTGTGGTCAACTCACCTCCTAGTCCAACTAAACGACAACGGATCTTCTGATAGGGTTATGCTTATGACTTCGCCATTATACTGATAGGTAAATATTCGGATGTATAATATGTGATGGTATACATAGTTGTAGCCAGGTGTAGGGACCACAGGGTCTATCACTTAACCCTATGAATTCTCAGATGGTTCTTTTCACGAGACAAAGAACTTTGGGGAAGCTTTATCTTCCAAAAATTGGGCCTTATATGATCCCCACTCTTTGAAAGTAAAATATCTGGGGATCTAGTTAAATCGGAAGATTACTTGGCAGAAACATATAGAATGGAAATGCAACAAAGCATTCTACATTTACTGGAATAGCAAACAGTAATTTGGTAAATCATGGGGCCTGAATTTCAAACGCGTATAATACTGGATATTCGTTTCGGTAATCGGACCCATAATCTCGTTTTCCGCATTTAGTGGCCTCTAGCAACATAAGCGGGAGGCAAAGTCAATATTCCTAGTCCTGCTGAGCACTGTCAAATATGGAGGGAGGTGGTCGACACAGAACTTCCCACATGTTCTTGGACACTTTGGTGACGAAGCACGTCTTTGTTAAATTATTTTGGGTAAAAAATTACAGGTAATTACACATGGGACTATAATAGCCCATCCTACCCTTCTAGTGACAAAAAGACGATCTGTTATAACGGATCAGTTTACTGTAGTCTAGGTAGTGCCGGGTTTTACAGATTGGATAGTCTCATCTCTTGTCGACTATCCAAACTCTTCTTTGGATCAATAAATCAGCAAAGATCCCAGTCCTTCTTAATTTATGATAAACGCATAAGGATCTTGTGGGGCATTTTCACTAGGCATTGGTTGCGAAAGGTTGTGGAGAGAAGAAGAAGAAACTGTTTAGCACCTCTTGTGCTCCTGTTTTTCATATCATCTTCCCATGGACGGCACTACTTTGTATCACAATTGCTATTTGGGGATCAACCTTAGGATCAGAAAAGAGAGACGAGAAAACAGAGACGGGAATGCTGAAATCACGAGAAGAGGTCTCCCACTTTTCATGCTAACCTTCGACAACAAAGAACAAATAGAAAATATTTATAATATTAAGGCTATCCTCAACCTCAGGGTTAAAATAGAAACACCGAGAAAGGTCACTCGACTAATACCTCAATGCAAAAACTGCCAAGATTATAATCATACACAAAAGTACTGTCACCGTGAACCAAGGTGTGTTAAATGTGCAGGAAAACATGCAGGAAACGAGTGCACAGTTCCCCGAAATACAGCACCGAAATGTATCAATTGTAAAGGCCAGCATCCAGCAAACTACAGAGGGTGTGAAGTTGCAGTAGAACTACAAAAAATGAGAGATAAATCACGCAAACCGGATACAATAAGAAATATACAACCTATAAAAAAAACCACGGAACCAAAACCGCCAATTCCTAACATGCAAAGAGAGCGAGTAATCGAAAACGTTACTTATGCACAGATAGTCCAGCAGACAGAGCAGAAACAGTCTAAAGTGGAGCTCGTTCTACAGGATATACTGAAAAACATAGAGAACATCAACGAAAGACTTACTACGCAGGAACGAAGTCTGCAAAAAACACTAGAAGAAATGAAATCACAAACTAATTTCAATAAAAGAGTAGACGGAACCCTTGATCGAGTGATTGACAATATAAATTATATAAAATCAAATTATAAACAAAAGAAATGAATAAAACATTACGCATTGTAACCTGGAATGCAAATGGGCTATTGCACCACATACAGGAACTAGATATATTCTTAAACATGCATAATATAGATATATGTCTTATATCAGAAACCCACTTCACCAAAACTTCGTTCTGTAAAATAAAAGGATATAACTGTTACCATGCATTACATCCGGAGAATAAAGCTAGAGGTGGATCAGCTATCCTCATAAAAGATCATATAAAACATAACGAAGAACTTAAAGTCGAAAAGTTCTCCATGCAAGTCACAACAATCAAAATACAATTAAACAATACAAAAACCTGCAGTATCTCAGCAATATATTGCCCTCCAAGATACAATCTCAAACAAATAGAGTATACTGACCTATTTAAAACACTAGGAAGTGTCTTTTTAATTGGAGGTGATTACAACGCAAAAAATACCTATTGGGGATCACGGCTAACGACTGTTAAAGGAAAAGAACTGTTTGCAGCAGGCAAACAGCTAAAATGCGAGTTTCACTCAGGCAGTGCACCAACTTATTGGCCTACGGATATCAGCAAGACTCCAGATCTTATAGACTTCTTTATTACAAGAGGGATTTCAGATAATTATATCCATATAGAGAACAGTGAAAGTCTTTCATCAGATCATTCACCAGTTATTATGATACTTAGCCAAACAATCATTATGAAAGAGAGTAATGCGAAATTAACAAACTACAAAACTAATTGGGACTTCTTCCAAACACAGCTAACAAAAAGAATAAGTCTGCAGAACCCAATACAGGGACCAGTCCAAATAGAAGACGAACTAGATAAGCTCATCCATGATATCCAAAGTGCTGCGTGGGAAAGTACTCCAAATTATAGTCAGGAAATGACACGCAAAGTTAACTATCCCGAAGAAGTAAGAGAACTTCTTAAAAATAAAAGAAGAGCACGAAAGAATTGGCAAAAATATCGAAATCCGGAAAATAAGAAGGTATTTAACCATTTGTGTAACAAATTAAAATACCTATTAAAAGACATTAAAAATCAATCAGTTAATAAATATCTAACCACTCTAACTGGGCAAAAAGATACTGATTATTCATTATGGAAAGCAACTAAAAACCTTAAAAGGCCCCAACTCCAGGTTCCTCCAATTAAAAATAAAGAAAATTGGGCTCGAAATGCTAAACAAAAAGCAGATTTGTTTGCCAATCACCTTGAAGAAACATTCCAGCCTTATCCCAAACAAACAGAAGAGGAAAATATTACTTCAATATATAAACAGGATGAAATAAAAATTACACCTGTAACATTAAAAGAAATTACTTGGGAAATCAAGAATAATCTGAATGCGCATAAGGCTCCAGGGTATGATCTTATAACGGGTCAGATAGTAAAAGCATTACCAGAGAAAGCATTGAGGAAACTAGTGCATATAATTAATGCAGCATTTCGACTAAGATATGTACCAAGACAATGGAAAGTTGCAGAAGTAATTATGATACTTAAGCCGAACAAACCTCCGAATGATAAAGCTTCATATAGGCCAATTTCTTTGCTACCAACATTATCGAAACTATTTGAAAAGTTTCTTCTTAAAAGATTAAAACCAATTATCGAAGAAAGGAATCTCATCCCCACACATCAGTTTGGATTTAGGGAAAAACATTCTACGATAGAACAAGTACATCGAATTACTGATGTAATCGAGAAATCACTTGAAAACAAACAAATATGCTCAACCGTATTCCTTGATGTAGCGCAAGCTTTCGACAAAGTATGGCACCAGGGGCTAGAATTCAAACTTCACCGAGATCTTCCGGAGCAATTTTTTCAAATTTTAAAATCATACATATCAGAGAGGCACTTCCGAGTAAGATATGAGAATGAATACTCTCAATTAAAAAAAATAACAGCAGGAGTACCACAAGGGAGTGTTCTTGGACCAATTCTTTATCTCCTATATACAAGAGATATACCAATTACTGAAGCAACATTGGCCACTTTCGCCGATGACACGGCAATACTTGCAACAGCAAATAACATCAATGACTCCACTAGTAAATTACAGAGGGCTACTAACCTGATATGTAATTGGACAAAGAAATGGCGAATAAAATTAAATGAAGCAAAATCAATCCAAGTGAACTTTACAAATCTAAAAGTTAATCATATACCAATTATGATAAACTCGATAGCAGTACCGCATGCAAACACTGCGAAATATCTCGGCATGACTTTAGATGCTAAACTTAGATGGAAGGAACATATAAAAAAGAAAAGAGATGAACTAAACATCAAATTCAAAAAAATGTATTGGCTTTTAGGGAGACAATCTGAACTAGCGATCCACAACAAACTTCTGTTATACAAACAAATTCTAAAACCTGTATGGACATATGGCAGCCAACTCTGGGGTTGTGCCAAAAAGTCAAATATCAAAATCATACAAACAGCTCAAAATAAGATCCTGCGATGCATCGTTAATGCACCGTGGTACATTCGAAACGACAACCTCCATCGAGATCTAAAGATCGAGCTTGTCGTGGATGAGATTAATTATCATGCAACAAAACATCTACAACGTCTGCACCAGCATAAAAATCTGGACATACGCTGTATGCTGACTACCACTCCAACAAGAAGACTGCAAAGAACCAAACCGCTGGACTTATCGCGACCGGGAGGTCAGTAGACCTATACTGTGGCGAAAAATCTGAGGAGTTAAACGAAACTAGGGATAATCTTGTGATTACTCCGACAAATTAAAACGTATTATGCAATGTAAATTACTAAATGGGTACAAGACTCAGTCGTAATATAAAAAAATAAAATAAAAAAAAAAATAATTATTTTAAAAAAAAAAAAAAAAAAAAAAAAAAAAAAAAAAAAAAAACCTTAGGATACCAGATATCTTAGACTTCATTAGAAGAACAAACAGATTTGGGGACTGAGAGTGTACGTCTGGGAAGGGCTAACACAATGCAACTGGCCAATTGAACCTGAGTGACTGGGGCGCAAAACAGTGCGATGTTTACATCTACTGATGAGCTGGTGGTGATACGTGTAATGTTGTCAGCACATTCACTTTAGTATTAACGGTTAATCGATTAAAACAATCCTTGTTCCATATATTTTACTCTACATCGAAAAGTAAAAGCACGAGTATCCGGAAACACCATAAAAAATTTTTTATGAATATTAAATGTTAAATTATGTTTTGAAAAAATAAAACATTTTTTATTACATTTTATTTTTTCGTTTAGATAAAATCTATAAATGGAAATATGTAATGGATGTAATAAAATGAATTACGATATTAGAACGTTGTATTGCAAGAACATGGGAATAAATCTTTTTTTTTGTTTCTGGCTTTAATGTTCTAACTCTCTTCTCTATCTCTCGGTGTTCGGAAAAATGATTATAGGATTTGTAAGGAAGAAACATGAAACCTGATAATAATAGACTTTCGAGATTTCAGAAGGCTATATATAATATAAAAGGTCGTCAGATGTACTCGTTTACCATATGTACCAGACCAATTTAGGGTTATGTGCAATTTATCCGTCTATATATTAATAAAAATAAATTGATTGCAATTTACCTCAATGTATTCATAACTATATATATACATCTATATGGTTGATGATGAAATTCAAGCTCTAGTAAATAAATTTAATAATAGAAAATTGTTCCAATTTAAAATATTTTTTTTGCTTGGTTATCCAAACACACAATCAATTATATTTTCCATATTCACTTTGATCTGGTGGACATTTTAATTGACCTAAGAGGTTGGTCCCATATATACCTTCATACCTTCATATGGGCATGAATATGTACATTTTGTCACAATTGACATCACAATTCGAGAGACTGTATACAGAAAATTGTTTTTGCACTCAAACATTGTGGTTTTGTAACAGAAATGTAATTTTATTATTACAAATTACAAATGACTACACATAGCAACAAAACTATTCACCTAGAAGACAATAAAATTTTAAATAATAGAAAAACTTAAAATATTTTCCAAACTTTTTGTGAAAATTCATAAATAAATTCGTAAGTAAAATTAAAAGTTTCGAAAAAGTTGTTTTCCAGAATATACGTACAGAAGGGATACATTATACTCGTACACATGAAAATATGCAATTCAATTTATCTGTCGGTTGGTAGAGGTACCACCTAGCTAGACACATAAAAAGGAAAATGGAAAAATTTATGATGCATTTATTTTCAAAACAATACACATATACAAATGAAAATTGTATTCATATTTTCATGAAATTTATGGTGACATCTATGTTTTATGTGTGATAACAATATGAGTGGTTTCTGTTGTATTTAAAAAATTGGAATGAAATTGTTACACTTGCGTTAAAATTTATCATAAAGCTATATATATATATATAAATCGGTTATGGTGTAGCAAATTGTCAAATAGTTGGAAGTTCATTAGCCCCAGAATAAAGATGGTACGACATAATATACCAAATAGGCATTTGAAAGCCAAACCTAGACATTGACGTCTGGTATCCGGGTATTTGAATTCCGGTCTATTGACAAAGAAACTGACTTTCAAGTACATGTATACATTTAAGTTTTAATTAATGAGGAAAGTAGGTACACGAATTTACTAAGACCCTATCAACAATGATTCCATAAGTTTCGTGGTTTTACCAAAGTGTAACCTTATTGAACCTTTGCAACTTCTCTGTCACGTGCCAGTTTTTACGTGATATTGTCACGATTCCCCCTGTCACTCAGGGTCGATTATGACATCCCCTCTCAGACGTATCATACGTAGACTCGTACGATACAATATCGGTATCCTTTAGGGTCGTAAATAGATTCTTAAATATGAGTCATGGTCCTTTGGTCCTTAAGCAGTTAAACAACATACAATGTAAAGGATGGTTAAATTTTAAGGGCCGACGTTGAATCTGAACCACACCTAAACGTCAAGTTTTTCTGCATTTAATTTGACATTTCTCAGTTTCAGACTAAGTCAATTTGAACCATGGAAAGATACACAATCGAACAACATGTTAAAGTTATTCAGGCATATAATGAAAATGGGCGTTCAAATCCAAATGCATATCGTGCACTTCGTGATTTTTTCGGTCAATTTAATCGAACAAATGAAATTTGAGCAAACCGGGTCTGTAGCAGATTCTTAAACACCAATGCATGCTCGTACAGCTCGTACTGCAGAAATTGCTACTGTTAGCGATAGTGTGGCTGAAGAGCCGTCCAGCTCAACTCCAGTATTTTTTTCCAAAATGATGCCGGTCAGGCAGTTACTATGAACGGTGTTCGCTATCGTGAGATGATAACGAACTTTTTATGGCCCAAATTGGAAGATATGGATGTGGACGATAGGTGCCACTTGCCTCATAGCTAGCGAAACAATGGCTCTTTTGCGTGACAAATTCAATGGCCGTGTTATCTCACGTGGTGGTGATGTCAATTGGCCGCCAAGATCTTGTGATTTGACACCGATGGACTTCTTTCTTTGGGGTGATTTGAAAGAAAAGATGTACGTCGATAAGCCAGCAATAATTCAAGAGCTAAAAGATGTGATAATTCGGCACATTAACGGTATGGAACCTCAGTTATGCCTAGGAGGCTAAGATTTATCGAAAATTTGGACTATTGGGTGGAGGAGTGCCGCAGAGGTCGCGGCAGCCATTTGGCCGATATTTTGTTCTAGACATAATTGAACCATACCTTATTATCATCATAAAAAGAATTGACAATAATTCCCTAAATAATTTGTGTTTTATTTAAAATCAATATCGGCCCTTAAAATTTAACCACCCTTTATAAGTAAACCGACCAATTTATCAGCCAATCCTTCGATATCCATGTGACTTGGTATCCATTGAAGTCTAACTTTATTCACACTGCCGTGTCAACTCAAGGTAATTACCGTCTTCAAAACAATATTCATTGAAACAGTTGAAAAATCAGTTTCACCGCCTTTGCATAGATTGCTATTTTGAAAATTGCCACCAAGTGGGAGAGACCATTTTTCCGCATGATAAAGCATGTTTGCCCCGGCACTAGTCAGATTACAACATACTTGTTCATCAGTAAAGAACATCCTTACGTCACGGGAGAAGTAGAATTGTCCGGTTGCACTACAATTGGTGCTTTTCGATAAAATTATCTATATATTTGATCTATTTTCGGTATTTGGTCTATATTTGGCAATACCCAATAGAAATCAAGGGAAAATCAAGGACTGTAAACCAGACGCATGTACTGGCTAGACGTTTCGATTATTAGACGCATAATGTCGTTTGCCGCACATATTTTTGGTGGCCTAGAATATTGACTGGGGTTGACAGCAAATCTCTGAACCGCCTTCAGAGATTTGTTTGTATGGGTACAGTGGAAGCTATGCACACCATACCTATTTCAGCACTTTAGATTGCTATGGGTTTGCTGTTACTTGATCTCAGATGTGGATGGCATACAGCCGCTCGTATGCAAATCATAAACAATCAATTGCAGCATAAACCATAGTTGCGTAAATTCAGCAACGGAGAAATGTGGGGTTAAAAAAGTAATTTAAATCCCCGATTGGCTTAGAAAGATCATAGCTAGTTGGCACAGAAACAAGCAGTTGAAAATAATGTACCAATGACTGAGACGAATAATAATGTACCAATGACTGAGTCGAGGGTTTAACTCCTCCAACTTCAATAAATAAATTAAAAATTTTGGTAATGTGGAAGGTAATGGCATCATTTTGATGTGCTCGCCATATTAATCGTCGAAAAGTGTCCATAACGAACAACATCAGAACACTTAAATTTCTCTCTGAAAGAAATTGATAAAATTGTAACAAGACCGGATAGGCGTACTCAAGAATACATCGTTCCAACGGCACATACAAGAATTTCAATGTAACTCCGTCACAAAAATCAATGAAAATGCATTTAATGATCCTCGATTAACAGGAAGCTTTCCCAATCGTCGAATTCATGACGCCTAGAACATGCAGATCGAAAACATATTTATAACTTTTTTTGCTTTTTATGACATTGCTTAACAAAATATATTGTTGAACAGTGGAAGCCCAAATGACATGTTCAAGAACATCTTGTTTTGACACGTTGTTCGTAAAATCTAACTGTTTCGCAGCTTCAGACAATACTGAAAATTCAATCTGCACTTCGCAATGATTTTTGTATGTTGCGGTCTAACACTCAGCATTAAGTATTGACATTCCAGTTCTAGGGGTTGTAAAACTCGATGATCGTCCAACATTATACAATATAATTTTAGACCTACAGACATATATAGCTTTGCTTTTCAACGTGTTTTGACATTGAGCAGTAACCTTGTATTTTAGATATGACACAGAAAAGCTTTTAAAATATTTCGTAGACCTCTCGGCTGACACTAATGATTATGATTTCGTCATAGCGTAGTTCGACGGTAATAAGACGGTTAAAACTGACAATTTACCGCTTTTCAGGCACTATTTCAGGCCATAGATCTATTCTTAATGAATTTAAACTGGCTATGCCAGAACTTGACATGGTTGCTGATAGGCTTCTGCCTGTCTTTAATTTCCATAGATCATTTGAGGTGTTTCATCCATCCAGGGATATGTGGTTCTCACCAGATTTTCTCAAACAGATATCTGAATCGCTTGAATTCTGTTCAGATGGCTCTTTTACTGAACAGGGTACGGGCTTTGGTTACTACTGTCCTTTGCATGATCTGAGACTCTCTGGAAGTCTGGGGATCTACTGTACTATTCATCAAGCGGACTTAATTACGATTACTCACTGCGTGATGTCAGCTTTTAATCAAATTGCCGACTACAAAGATATTATATTTTGTACGGATAGTAAAACTGTCCTTAACCCTCTAACCAGCTATAAACTGGTACTGGATTGTAAGAAATTTCTGATTTCCTTGGTTGTAACAACAAGGTAACGGTCATGTGGGTTCCTGCCCATTGTGACATTGAGCGCAACGAAAATGAGGGGTGCTCGAATTGGGAAAGCTCCACGGATGGAAATTAAAAATTATACCAAACGAATTTACTCCTTTTTCTTGTACTCGTTACAGTTCTGAGAAGGGAAACTAGGCATTGGTGTCAAAACCAACTTTAATTATATTATATGACAGGAATCGCTGGTTAGGACCCGCATTTAGTAATCTGTACTAGCCGTGTTTTCATTTCGTTAAAAGAGTAAAAAAGTAAAAACTCCGGGAAACTCGATGGCTTAAAATGGACGGGGCTAAGAATGTATATTGCTACATTGCGGTAAGATGGCATGAGAGTTGAATATCTCATTAGACCACATTTAAAACCGGCTGTGTTAAACGTTCCAATCAGTTGATTATCGAATGTGAAGGCACCGCATCTGGTAGGCCAATAACTCAATTGTTTGTGTTTATGCGCTCACTGAAGAAATTCAACCACAAGATTAACACTCAATTTATAATAATTTCAGTATAGTGACCGGATAGCACCATACCTTAAGGCATAAGACAACAATTTTCCAACCGGATCGGATTGCACCATACCTTAAGACCTTAGTCAACATTATTCGGTGTTAACATAAATACTAAAATATCTGTGAATCTTTTCTGATCTACTTAGTGTTTCAGATACGTTACAAGTAATTGAAAAACGATAAACACAGTCGGTATAGAGACATTTATTGAGGATCTGGATTTGAGTATACTAAGTCAGAACTTTTGATTTTTGAAGTGTTCTTACTTTTTTGAACTAAGTTATCCTCAAATAATAAAATGTGGCTGCGTTAGCCCCAAAATTTAAAAAGTGGAGTTGGCGCTTAAAAAGCTAGAATTATCGTGATACAGCTCTTTCTGGTGCAGGAAACCACTAATTGTTGTGCATTATTGTGGAAATAATCCCTTCATGACAGAAACATAAATTATTAAAGTTAAAACATTAAAGTTAAACAAGCCTTTATGACTCGATCCATCAAGGAACTCTATGGTATGTGCTTGCATATTTGGAAGTAAATGACAGTAAAGCGACTACATTGCTGTGTGAACGACGAATGTTAAGATCAGACTGTCTTAAACTGTTAGTGTAATAATGTGACAGCTAGAAAAATAAGTACGAAATATGTTTTATGATATTCGAGCGGATGCATCAAACATAAGATCAGCAATTCAATGCCTTTTAGCTGTCGAGGTCGCTTATGTCTCTTAGACATTAGTTGACAGATATGGCACCACCTATGGTTTACAACCGCATTGAGCAATAGCCGATGATAAAATCAAAGGAGTCAATGAAGTATCTAAGATTAAAAATAAATTTTGAAATAAAGTATAAATAGACCGCCCAAGTGGCTGAGTGGTTAAAGCTGTGGCAGTTGGAGCGGGAGGTACCGGGTTCGAGCCCCAATTGGGGCAGGATGCAAAAGGGATTTTTCACCATCTGATTGCGATCAGTGTTGCTAATGAACACATCTATGACGCCCTGTTGGAGTACAGAACTCATGAGCCGACCCATCTTCCATGTCACTACTATAGGCTGGCATTTGAGCTATGCTATGCGCAGATAGATCTACGAAAATCGAACCTATAGCCGTCGGCTGGACTTTTTCCAGTAATAGTTGATGGCATCGCATGGTGATAATGCAGGAATCTTGCCAATCGTTTAAGAATATCACCACTGGATTCTTTAATCAAGTAATTTTTTGTAAAACAAATGTATGGCGAATTCCGTTTGTCTTACAGAAATTATCGAAATCAGCTGAAGTAAAGGAAGTGCCGTTATCGCTTACGATGAATTCCAGAATATCATGTGCTGCGAAAATAGAACGAAGCAATTGAATAGCACACTCTGATGATGTAGATGATACTAGTTGCACTTCAAGCCATTTAGAGTTCGAGTGAGACCACAAATCACAATTAAAAATACTTTCGACTGGGATGGTCTGGCGAAATCTATGTGTAACCTCGACCATGGTCTTGTTGCTTCCTGTCAGAAATGTGTTGGTACTTGGAAAGGTTATCGCAGCGGTTATTAACTTTATAATTGTGACATGATTTGTTTTAATCCAAAGTTTGGCTGATTGATTCAAGAAGGAGTATAAATAGTGACAACGATCGAGTTGGGTATTTTAAAATGGAACTGCATGCTTCACAATATATCATTCGAAATTATCAGAATTCTCAGCTTAAGATAAATCAAACCTAGAACGAAATTGTTATACGAGGCCATAATTATACTCGGGGTAGTATTACGGTATCGAGTTAAACTCTTCGTTATGAAGTCAAGTCGAACGATACTATAGCTAATAAATTATTCAAACCAGAAAAATCGAAATGAAACATACATTTCTAGATTTTATGTAGTACATTATAGGTATACAGAGAGTATCTAACAAATGTCTTATAATAAATAACTTAAAGTCAATTCAGATTGTCCAACTATCATCATCATTATTCTCATTACAGTTTAGATTTTTTTTTTTGGTACAAATTGATTTATTTATGTCTACACAGAACGAGCTTTGTACAGAGCTACATATAGCTATTATACATTATATGAACGAAACTAAAAATTATTATAGTTTTATGTTTTTGACACAATAAAACATATGTCACTTGACTTCTTATTATACACATTTTTCAAACTGTACATGATTCTTGTGTATCTGACAGGTGAAAATTTTTCATTTTGTCTTCTATCTCGTTTCGTTTTATATTTTTTCTCGTCTCCGTGTTCATTTTTCAACAATGTGCTTTCTTTATTTTCGTCTCGTATCATATAAACATCCTTTGTGCTTTATACTCGAGCTTTTTATATAGATGTATATATACAAAAATGAAAAGTATTTTTTGTGTTGTTGCTCCGTATTCCACGACATTGTATACCCGACATGAAAAATAAAAAAGCTCTTCAAAATTGGAAAGTGGATATGCGAAATAAATCAGGTGAAACGCGGGATGGTAATTTTGTGTCGTTGCCTGATTTTTAACGCTTACTCTTTATAATTATGACGAAGGGAACTCTTCATATATATACAATATACTTGAGTAGAACGTCTAATAATAATAGCGTGTTTACAAAAATAGTCGTGACAAAAGCTTTTTTGTTGTATATATAATAATGATGGGAAAAACGAAGAAGACGACAACGAAGCATAATATTTCTCGTTATGTTGTGCCATACATATAAAAATTTGTATATATGCTCTGTGTATATGCATATACATACGATATATATATATATATATATATATATATATATATATATATATATATGTAATCAACCAGATAAATCCCACGATTTTATATTACGATATATTCACGCAAAGTGTGTTACGATTCAAACAAAATTCAATAAAAAATAAGATTTTATGCTTCGTTCGGCATGCAAATTTTTTTTTGTTTGTGCTATGTATTGTATGGAAAAACATAACAAAAAACATGAAAAGATGAAGGATATATTGTGTTGTGAAACATGTTTTAAATAGACATTTCACATATTATTGATAAATATGTACACAGATTTTTTTAATAATTGATATCGTTACCAACGCTAACCGTATATGTAGTATAGATAGATCGATTTCGTCGAATTTCGAAATACCAAATCAATGCAAGCAGCTAATATAATTGAACAAGCTATAAAAAAATGGATATGAGATGCTTTGTGCTCCTTTTGAAGGATGAAGATATAAATGTGCGCGACAAAATCATTGAAGGATAATAACTCGATTCGATGTCTCGTATATATACAAATTGACGTACATGTGTTGCGTGCACAAATTTTTAATTGAATTTTGGCGGTTTGGCGTGTGTAGGTGTCAAAAAAGTTTTGATTGCAATATTCTCAAGGTTGGTGAAGACTTGTGCGGTCATGGATGGAAAAATGCTCCATCAAACTCGATCGGGAAAGGGGGCTATGCGAAAGTTGTCGCGAAAATTGTTACGGTTATTTGAGAAAATTGTTAATTGAGAAAATTGTTAGGTCAACCAATTTGAGATAACACTGATATTTTTACTGAAAGGACAACCTGTTGCTAAGGACAGCTGCTTCAAATGACTCAACATGAAAGCAATACATCTTAAAGGTTTACAAAAAACTATACAGTCGCTTTTTGGGCACGTGAAAGGCTTTATAGTAATTCTTGCAGATTATTACCAAAGCTGATCTATACTGGTCATATTTAATCATTATCAGAACTATGGTCCTCTATGTCTCAGCGCATTTACTTCTATCTATTTAATACTTCCTTGGTTAAACAGAGACTTCACCTATCTAGCACGATACAAATGAAACCATCGATGCCAATTTCTCTAACCAATTGTCATGTTGGGTTATACATGTAATAATATTGATTCTGCGATTTTTGTTTCTTCGTGCATTGATTTCAACATATTTTGTTGTTTCTGGTTTGGCCAACGTTCTTCATCGATCAGCCATGTTTATCCATTGCACCACAACTTATGATCAACAAGCTCTTCTGGCAGAAGACCTTTTGACGTGAAATCAGCTGCAATTCTCCTTGAAGGAACATGATTCCAATTCTATCGACGTGAATTTTCCGAAATCTTAGATGTCTGACTGACTACAAAAACTTCCCAGCGTCTTGGTACATCAGAAAGCCAATGCAATACTATCGTGGAATCGGCCCAGTAAACCATTTTATTTATTTTAATATTACGGCAGCGAGAGTTCTAATAGTATGCATACACATTTCTCCCTTCCTGTTAAGCGTGTTTTTCTAAAGCATCGCAGAATCCATGCAAATCTACATTATCTGTGTAGTTTCAAGCCAACGAGGAATTTTTATTGGTCCTACTAATTCCAAGTTATCACGGATTACCAACCAAATTGTATCTACTATACTGTAGGTAATGTGTCATCCGAACCAATTTATTTCAACCAAAGATCTTGAAATATCATTTTAATTTTTATGATTACAGGATTCAACCATACAAGTGAATCAAAAATACGACTACTTTCCGACAAAAACCCACGTTAAGTGACTGTATTCCACTGTAATCCTATAGTACCTTAGTGCTAAGCGAATCGTCATCAAATTGCCCTTTATGTTTTTTTATCGACATCAAGAATTGTATTCAGTAGTTCCTCCAAATTAGTCATCCATTTTCGTAGAGCCACACCAATACTCGACGACACATTTATGAGATCACCCTTTATCATTAAGACGTCATTAATGGCACTGGAATCAAGCGGGATACCATATGACTATAATACGTACGTATGATTTTTCAATATATTGGATATTTCCGGATATTCTTGTTCATTCATCTGGGCTACTTCTTCTTAAACGCGTGGCCAGATATAAGGAGCTGATTTCATCCCGTATGTTACAGTATTTAATTCAAAGTGTTCCATTGGTTCATTGATACTTGTTCTTCAAACGATATGCGGCCATTTGCGATCTTCTGGATGGTTAAGATATGGCGGTACATCTTCTCGACGTCACACACAACCGCAACTTAGAATTCTCTAGATCTTAGTAAGATTTCATATAATGATGCTTGATTGATGACACCCGCCATAAGTACCTCATTAAGAGATTTCCCACTTGCCGTTTTTACCGAACTATCGACCCATGAAGCTTGATGTTCAAACTCGATTTTTTGATAACTCCATGATGCGGTAGATATTATTTGATACTTCACGTTAAATTTGACTCATATGGCCCAGATTAACATATTCGTCCATAAACTTCTATTATATGCTTTTCCAAATGATTCGTTCAATGTAAATTTCTTCTCCATGGCAGATTGCCGACTCAAAGCCTCACCCAAAGACCCACCCAATTCACATGAACTTTCCTTAATAGGCAACCTTACAATAAATCTCCCATCTGGATCTTGGTTTGTTGTTCTCCTAAACAAATCTTCACATAATTGTTCTTCCTCTGTTGAACATCGATAATCAAGCAATTGTTCGACTTCCCAACATTTTTGGAGTAGTTCATCTATCCTTATGGTCAGTTTGGATTGAACGCGATGACATGATGGCTATCATGTGATCATTTAGTTTTAAACGACCATTCAAAAAGGCATTGAACATAAGCTGTATTTATAAAATCATATCAACACGACTGTAGATTGATTTTAATCTGGATCAGCTAAAAATAGTGATACCTTTATTTATATATTTATTTACTTATTAATAATAATTTTGTAAACTGAACAATCTATTTTGAGATTTAAGCTCATTCATGGTGGAATGTGCAGTTTAGTGATTTCAGGAAATGTATACAGAATTTTCAGGAAATACAGATGGACGCAAATTAGTTGGTCGATTATAATTAGAAAAATCCTTTGAAGAAACACTCTGGATAGCTTTCCTACAATTTATTGTTGGATGATCTTTTTCACACAACTGCTGAGCCCATAGTGATTTTGTTTCTGGATCCAATTCGCTTCCATAATATACAATAACCATCGCATCCCTTAATTCAGCTGCCTGTTCCAATGTCTTTAACCCACGCATAGTCTCATCCGAAACATCTAATAGTTTACGAATATTGTCTGCAGTGGCATTTTTCACAGAAAGTTAATCCAAAAACGTACGAGTGAATGTTCCATATCTATCGACTAATTTTTTAAAAGCTTCGAAATAATTCACCTCGGTAATAGGAAAAAAGTTTAATAGATTCGCCGCCTCGTCACGTAAATACCTCTCTAAGAATTAAGAATACTAAACGGTTGAGTCGTTTATATTCTCTCTTTGCTCATTAATTTCTCCGATACATGTATACTTAATCCTGAATCCACCGTGTAAAATTGCTTACTGAATTCAACCGCCATTGAGTCTACCATACAGGATCCACGTGGAACATCTGTCCTCCGACGTGTGTAAAATTTTTGATTAAATCACTCGCACGCGTTTTCCCGGTTTGAAGTAAATCAATATCGCTCGTTAATTAATGATGATCTTGTGGCCTCGTGTATTGCCAGTTGCTAGACTGTATTCACTTTTACTTAATTAAGCACTTCACGATATATGTTCTTAATATACTTCAAACTATCACTAATAATTCGACAAAAATGGTTCACTTGCGATTATTTATGTACCAGTATACATTACATTCTGACTAAAATGGAAACTGGACCGAGGATCTTAATCATAGGTAGACATATTAATCTTCTGTTTGATATCAAATGTCAATCTGCTGTTTCATATCAGAGAGAATCAAATTAATCAATTTGATTCTCTCTGCTTTGCAACATCTCGCCATGTACTCACGATATTCCTAGATTTCAAGCAAGCCTATACATGCCTCGATTTGTCATGGCTTGAGATCGGCTGATGGTAAGTGCCTGAAAATTTAGAAATACCAAACAGATACGAACATCTGTCTAAAACGGCAATAACAGAGACACAAAATTGTGTCAAAGTTGCGAATGGGATTTCAAGAACTTTTGCAATTAATTCTGATGTTCGACAAGCTAGCGCATCTTATTATGACAATCCATTAAGATATTTTGCATATGAAAATCTATACAGTGGAGAGAGCGATCTAATGGTCTTCAAAAATATGAAAAGTTGGCTAGTTAACACGGTACGAGCCAGCAATGGCTTTTAAACACCTATAAAAAAAATTGTTATCTAGATCTATGACACTCCCTAATCTGTCACTTAATATAGCTTTTATTTTGGAAAACCATCTGAAAGAAAGAAGTATTAAAAAATATTTACTGGTAGCCCAACTGGAAGAACTGGGCCAAGCAAACCAAGAACAGCATATCACTTATACGGGATTATAATTTTGGGTGAAATCTATATACTTGCGCAAAGCAAAAGATTTCGTGATGCAATCAAAGAATTTTAGCATTTGGCTTGACCATTCGATTGAAAACCGCTCCAATTCCTGATGGTTTGGTGCAGTTTGATATTTTAGTTTATATTAAAGTATGAAATTTTGACATATTTTTACCTTAATCACATTAGTTATAAGGTAGAGTATATTAAGCTCAAAAAGCTTATAGTAATGACTGAGTGCAAGCTGTATGACAATTTATATAGTTAATGTTGAGTCGATATTCACTGACGAGCCTGAACGTATGTCATAATGCCAAACCTCATTGTATAACAAAAAACTAGATGAGAAGTAGATATCCGCAAACCTGGTATGTCCAGAAGGTCTATTATGAAATAAATCCGACTCGGATTAATTTTATAATAGAGCCCCAGAAATTCATCAATTTCACAGGCCGTAATGAAGACTTTAAGCTCCTTTACGATCCTCCCAAACGTATAAATAGTTTGAATTGATGATGCTCAAACTTTAAATTTCTTATTTACCCTGAACTTCATACCAAACTGTTTCATGCCTTCTTTGATATTCTAAAAGGTTCGATTGTTCTACTGCGGTCCTTCTAAGTCCCTACTCACCTCATTAAATTCTGGACGAATGGTTTTAAAATAATTTTTTCCTATTCTGATTCAATAGATCCAATCTGTATAATGATTGGAACTGAGTTTAAATATCCCCAACAAATGATGTATCCATTAAATCTTCCGTCTTCGTCAATGTCAAATCATTTATATAGTGGTCATTTTGTGTCTGTCGTTTTGCACTGAGAAAGTCAAATTGTGAATCTTTGGTGGATCGTATTGAACAATGTTGCCATGACAAGTGCGCCATTTTACGGACCTCCTTAACAAATTACTATAGGATAATAATCAAACTCCTAGGATTAATAATAAAATTAAAGATTATAACTTTGAAGAGTATTGAAATATACAGTACCAAAGAACGCATTTGAAGTTAGACCTAACTTAATCCTAACCAACGAAAACAATAGAAAATATGTATGTATGGGTAAAAGTAGAAATACAATGACATTTAGGCGAAATATTAAATTTTTTAAATAACACAATTCTTAAAACACTAATTAATATTTAATTATAAATAAAAACATTATTGTAACAAATTAAAAACAAATCTTTATAATAGATAAAATATTAACTGATTTCGGAATTTAGGATATTCTTCCTATCGTCAGAAGTTATAGGATTTTCTTAAGAAATTGAATATCTCGAGAACTTATATGTTTATCATCAATGTGTATGAAATTTTCTGAAAGAAATCAGTTAGGACTATTTACATTCCAAACCATTTGAAAACCTTATTATATATACACATTGATGATAAACATATTAGTTCTCGAGATATTCAATTTCTTAAGGAAATCCTAACTTCTTACCATAGTAAAGCTTACTAAAAATCGAATTGACGACGTAAAAATAAAAATAGCTTTTCAAATGGTTTGGAATGTAACTGGTCCTAACTGATTTGTAACTTTTTAATGGACATTTGAAACAAATATTTATATTTTTCACATTCTATCTTTTAATAGCAATGATTTATTCGCCTAAATGTCATTGTTTTCCTATTTCACCAATACATTGAAACTTTTATGATATTTTTTGGGTTACGATTATCTTCTAACCTCAAACGTGTATACAGGCGTGTGAAGTTAGACCTAAAGTAATCCTAAAGTAAGTTCTTCTCTAGTTAGGTCTAACTTCACATGCATTACCAAAGAAACGTATTTTGTCCGAAGAAGAGCTCGTGCACAATCGTTTTCTTCCTTTTGTTTTTTTCAAGAAATCTGTGTTTCTGTATAATATTACAAATAATCTCATTGATTATCTAGTAAAAGTTCTGAATTTTCAAGCGGTGTAACATCTTATGGGATGAGAACAATCGGTTCGTCCCAGTTTGTTCATTCCTTTGATTTCAGTAGTTCTAGGTTCCGCAGCTCCTCGTCATCATGGTAAGGTGGAACATTCACAATGCTACTTAGTACTTTGTTAAAAAAATGTTTGTTTGATCTTAACTGTAGTTTTCTTTGCACAGCCCCAAAGTTGAATGCCGTATGTCCAGATAGGTTTGACGATTTGTTTATATAACAGTAGTTTCTTTTGCGTTGTCAGCTCAGAGTTTCTTGCAATAAGCCACTGTTTAGTATCTAAAGTGTCATGTCAAGGTATTTGCAATGTCAGAGTTGAGTTTGATTCGTATTTCCAAGTTTTTGTTCAAGTGTTCACTGTATTAATAGCTTTGTGTAGTTTTCGTGTTGACTCGACATTTACTAGTAAGCCATTTGTATACAGAAGGTATAACACAGGGCCAAGCACACTACCTTCTAGGACTTCTTCCAATATTTCTTCAGTTTTGAGTACTCCTCTTCACCAGAAAGTAACGGTCATTGCTGTAAGACTTTAGCAGTTCAAAATATTGTTTTGGTAGATCTCGTAGCTTATGAAATGCTTGGGCTTCGTCTATGAATGCTGCAGATATTCCCTTCTTCTCCTCTAGCGCCTCTTCAATCGTATCATTGATCTTATGTACCTATGTTATATTGTTGAGTGGCATTCTCGAAATCCAAATTAATGTGGTTGTATAGGTTTGCTTTTCTCTATAATAGGCTTTAGTCTCTTGAGAAACAATCTTTTGAATATTTTCCACTGTCTTCGAACTAAACTCTGTTTAAAGATAGCATTGATTATGTGCTGTAGTTTCCGTAGAGCTTTTTCTAGTAGTGCTTTGATTATTTTCGCTGTTATCAGGTCGTATCCAGGAGCTTTTTTATCTTTAAGATTTTTTACTTCTTTTAAGATTTCTTGTTGAATTTCTTGCACAGTGACTGGTGAACAAGTACCTCGTCTATTTTGGCAATCGGTGTTAAATATTTATTCTCTGAATTCTCAGTTGGTGATTTGAAGATAATTTCTAAGTGTTCGGCAAACCTATCAGCTTGTGTGTCTTGCAGATAAAGTCTTTACAGACCTTTAGTGGCCTGACTAAGTAAGTCGTTAGGTTACTTAGAAAGACAGCTTCTGACTCATTCTTGATATCTTTTAGAAGCAGTTTAAGTTTGTTGCACAAATTGTTCAGGATTGTTTTATCTTTAGGGGCTCTAGTTCTCTTGTGGGCTCATCTTTTTTCGTTAACCGAGTCTCTCACTTGAACTGGGTAGCTTATACTTTTTTGTAATATACCTTGCTGGATGGAGGTACTTTCCCATGCCGCTTTTTGTATACTTTCAATGAGATTGTTCCGCTTTTCTTCTATTATATAAGCGTTCGAAATCGGCACCTGTAGATAGACGCTTTAATTTGACTATGAAGCTGTCGTCTTAGAACAAAACCAATAAAGACAGATTGTCGAGAAGCCTTTCAACTGTGCTAGTATAATTTTATCGCTCGATTTGATTATCACACGAAACCAAAGACCCGAATTAACTTTGACTTGGATATTATATCAATTCTTCTTACATTAATGGACTTAGGTTTTATGCAGTCACAGTCGAACTTTTGATATTTTTCGATCTATTATGTAGCCAAATCAATATTGACTCTTTTGTGGCATCATTAGACCGTCACACCAGCTAGATCTACAGCATACAGATGTACACTGTGTGTATATGGAAAAACTGGGTGATATGTGTGATTAAGTAACAGAGAATGGCCGAAAAATTTTAATGCTCATTCAGTGTTATCGCTTATCAATTTAGTTTTAGTTTATTCACAATTCCAAGCCAAAACCATGAATGTAAAACCGGAACCAAAAACATATCGCGTTTCATTACACAAACATTGAGAGGGAGATTATCTCGGCATATATTTATAGAATGACAACGGGTAGATACCCTTTCATTGATTTGTCACATTGAAGATTGTTATTTAGCATATAGAGGTCGCTAATTCACAATCTGAACAGAAAAAGGTACACGCGACTTGTTTGCGGAAGTAAAAATATTTTACGTCGACTTATCGCTGAACGGTAGTTAGTTCTACTATGAGAGCTGATATCGAAATATGTAAATTTGGTCTAATCAGCATAAAACGCGGTTTAGTTTTAGTTTGTGTTTGAGCAGATAAGCTTCAATGTGGGAATTTCTGTAAGAACAATGACAAAACTTGTGTTAATATCGATCTGTTTAATTCTATTCTTCACATGTCATATAAAAACGATTTATTCCGATGGTTATGGAATATTTGAATTTTGCGAGAATGGCACAAAGCACTGCATTCATGTAAGCATATGTTTTAGGATTAAATATATTTTGTGATTATATTTTATATATGTTGTTATAGTGTGCCCAAATGGGTTTCAGTCATGGAAGATACTTTCAAGTACCAGACTCTGAGAAATACATCGATGAGGTGATCAGTGTAGTCAATAATTTTCGTAGTGAATATGCCCGAAGCCATAACATAAGTAATATGCGATTCGCCGCATGGAATAATGATTTCTTTCGGTTCATTTCGAGCACAACCAGCGATATTGGGAATGCGAATTTTATTTGTGTCACCGGTATGACAAACACTTTGCTATATCGAAATCAAATTATTAATCATCTATATATTTATAGGTAATGAGTTGATTCGTTATCCAACCCAATTCAATCACGAACTTGTTGACTTCAACACTAGTATGCGAATTAAGATGAACAAAAACAGTACAGACCCGATAGGTTTTCAGGCGCAACACCAAAAATTGATGAAAAAAGCACTACGCTCCGAGGTGTTAACGGAATATAATGTCGATGAATTTGCGTGCGAGTATTCGTTTATACCATTTAAACGGCATGCCGATTTTTTGCTCCGGTGCATATTCTATATAAATCCAGACTATTCAGAGGGTCCAATTATATCGTCAAATTTGTGCTCAAACTGTAGTCGAGGGGAATCCTGTGAGGCTACTAACTATCCGGGATTATGTGGCATACGATTATCTGGTGTGTGAATTTTATCGTACAAACTGATTGGAAAACGACGATTAACGATTGAATGTGATGATATAATTTTTATCAATAAACGATACAGTGACCAATATAATGGGCATTATAATATAAATTGATTTAGTCATGATTTGTCGCATCCAGCATTCAAATGTTGTATAGTCCGAAGTTTAAAATAAATCACAGTTTAAAATGAACTTTTTATATAAGCTTTTGATTTTGTCGGGATTTATATTTTGTACGGGTGGTAATAATGTGACTAGTCCGAGCATTCCAACAACCAAAATACAATTGAAGCTTTGTTACAGCGACAGTAAACATTGTATCGAGGTATATATGTGATTTGTGAGATCGATTTTATAAATTTTAAATATTTTTATGTCCCAGTGTTTTCAAATAGCAAGTGTTTATGTCTACACAAAACCATATGAGCCCGAAGAATATCGGATTCAAATGATGGATAAATTAAATCGGGCTCGCAGTCATTACGCATTGGCCAATAATATATCGAATATGAAATTTACCACCTGGGTTAGTGGTTTTGAGGCGTTGACTCTGGATATGGCAGTTTATGGTACCCAAGTACTTGGGTGTAATGTTATTAAAGGTTCACCCGAAACAAATCAAAACTACAAGATTTTAACATTTGAATCGGAAATCCATTTAATACGAAAATTGTTGAGTGTATCGCTACGGGAACAATTTGACAATTTCACGACTCAACTGTTGGCCGATCCGGTTATGATGACGCATAATTTAAACGAATTTGGTTGCGGTTATTCGTACTATATACAAGAAACGAAATTACGAACCATAATGCGGTGCATTGGATATATTGAAAATCGACTAAATTCATCTGAATTGAAATTGGGCCAGGTATGCGATGGTTGTGATCATACGAGTGATCGATGTATCGAACTTGATTGGTATAAAGGGTTGTGTGGTGAGTTGGATAATACGAGTATTTTAAAGTTAACAATTGTTTAATGGTTTGTTTTTTTACATATGTATTAGTTATCGATCGATTTAACGAAACTGTTGTGCGATTCCTCGTCGAACCACCACCTCCGTTGGTACCTACTCCGATATTTTCTTACCAGTTGATGTTTCGAAGTTCAATTTATGTGTTAAATGCGATTGTGTTGATTCTTATTGTCTATGTGATGTATGCATCATGCGTTTTTTGTCGACACAACAGTGTATATGGATATAATCGGAAGAACGATGATCAACCCGTGGATTATGCTGTCCCATTGGTGGAAAATATTTATAGTGAGGTATAATAATGTATTTATATACGGGTTTTGGAGTTCATTAATAAACTATCTGCGGGTTTAGTATTTTTATATATGCGCTGTTTCAATTATATGTAAACTTTTATAACTCAACATTATTGACGCAAATATATGCGATAGTGGTCAGTGTTTCGATTCAGTTTGCTCTAATTTTATAACAAATCTGATTAATTAATTATAAATGATTGGCTCGAATAAAAATAAAAAACGTGTATATCTCTTATTGTATCAACTATGTGGTTAGTAGCGTTTTCTAGTAATGGATTTGTTGCATTGGACCAGTTCAAAATGATACACCTTGATGAAAATTCCAAATACAAAGAAAGATATTGACATCATAAGTATTCCGATTTGTTTTCAAAATTGATTTCTCGCCTGGAATGCTTAATGTGTATTGACATTAGGTTTTTACATGCCATAATTGTTGCCAGCAACCAGAAGATGCCAGATCGCTCTCTACGCCGTGGAAACATCGCCTACCGAAAGGTGGTTCTCCCTTCAAAGATCGCTGTATGGTTGAAACGAACTCGGTATGTGCCATCAACCTCGCGTTTTCTGGTTGGATCGCTGGTCTGACGACCCGCATCCGTAAAAAGTTAAACCTGTTAAAAATGTCAACAAACAGAAAAAAATCGGATACCACCAAAAAAATAATGACCGGACGGGATTAATGATCTGAAAAGCGGGAATCGAAGTTCAGGATTAGAGTGCCTTCACGTTGTGTTGCTACCTTCTCCTTTTTTAGACTTTTGCTAGCCAATCATATCTTACCATATCGTACTGTACTTTGTGAAAGTTTTATTGTACAATTCTACACTTCAATATCCTTTATAATGACGGAAATGGAATCCTTTTTGTCAACAAATTGGGTGAATAAATTGCCAATTACGAACCATTCTACGGAGAGCCATTCTACGGATGAAGAAGAACTTGAAAGAGACACTAATTGGGTCTTACACCAAATAAGAAGAACAAGCAAGAAAAGGAAAGTCCAACGCTCTCCGGAAATGGCAGAAAATTTATCTTCAACTTCAAAAGATGTTTCTAAAAGTCAGATAATATTTAAAAAACAACTGATTTCTGAAGAACAGCCATCTAAACCAAAAGAGAAAGTACCTCCACCAATTAGCATCGTTGGAATATCTTATTATTCCACTATACAATCGATTCTGAAATCGGTTACGACAACTGAGTATAAACTTGTATCTCTTGGGGTCTGGAAAATTAATTTGACGGATTCTAACACCTCTATAGAGCTTTAGCTACGAAACTTAATTCCGAGGGATATGATTGGTTTACTTATGAGGACAAGAATAATCGTCCAATACGATACGAAGATCTCAAGCAAAAGGGTCATCAAATAGAAAATGCCGTAAACATCATTAGGAAAGAAAAAATCGAAACCGAACAAGGTATACAAATCAAGAAAATAGGGCTTCCACTATTCATGCTCACTTTCAATAATAAAGAAAAAAGTAGAAGATGTTTATAATATCAAGGCAATACTTAACATGAGAGTAAAAATATAGCCATTGAAAAAAATAGCGGTTACATACCGCAGTGCAAAAAATGTCAAGGTTTTAACCATACTCAGAAATATTGCCAAAGAGATGCTAGATGCGTTAGGTGTGCTGGTTAACATCATGCTCAGGTATGCCCGGTTGGTAAAGATGTTCCTGCAAAATGTATTATTTGCTTACAGCCACATCTGGCAAATTATAAGGGATGTGAAATAGCTAAGGAGCTACAGAGATTAAGAGATAAATCACGAAGCAAAATTCAGTAATACCGGTGAAAACTAATCAATCTTTCACCAAAGCGGAACCAAATGAAACGGGAGAGCGGAAACTTTACTCGATAATGCCGAAATCTTTATCATTTCAAGGAGCACTGAGGATACAACTGTGCTTCGAAAGATACTAATAAGTCTAGAAGCACTTAACATTAGACTAGCTAAACAAGAGAAAATGAAATGGCATCCATTCTTTATTAAAATGTCTCATACAGCAATAAATAAAACATTAAGAATAGTAATCTGGAATGCAAACGGGCTAATACAACATATTTCAGAACTAGAAATTTTTCTTAATTCCGAGAAAATAGATATATGCCTAATGCGATTTTCAATCCAGAGATCAACCAACATATTGGCCTAAGGAACCCGATCTTTTAGACTTCTTTGTCACCAAAGGTATAGACGATAATTACATATACCTAGAAAGCAGCGACGGGATTAGTGCAACGATTGTTAAGAAAAAAAGTCCACCATGGCTAACAAACAACAAAACCTGCTGGGAAAAATTTCAAACTAATTGAGGATAATATTAATCTCCAAGTGCCAACTATACAAATCCGATACCAGCTAGAAGATGAACTAGAACAATTAAACAGCGTCATACAACAAGCGGCGTGGAGAAGTACACCATCAAATACAACAAAAACACGCAAGAATGTTATTTATCCCTTGGAAGTCAGGGAATTGTTAGCAGCAAAACGAAAAGCAGGAAAAGCTTGGCAAATGAATCGGGCGCCTGAATATAAAACTATACTCTAAACTTTTTGTCCAACAAACTAAGGCTGCTAATTAAAGAAATAAAAAAAAGAATCCATTTATAAATACTTAAGTAGCCTGTCTGGGGAGAAAGATACCGAGTACTCCCTTTGAAAAGTAACAAAAATGTTAAAACGACCTTAACTTCAAATGCCTCCAGTTAGAAACGATGATGAAACTTGGACCATAAGCGCAAAGTAGAAAGTAACATTATTTGCGACTCATCATGGAAAACACGTTCCAGGCTCTACCTAGACAAACAGGAGGTGAAAACATACCACCAGTACATAAAGTGGACAACTATAATATAGCTGCTGTCACAGTAAAAGGATTAAAAGATGAAATCAAAACTAACCTAAAAGAAGTCTCCAGGATATGACTTAATTACAGGACAAATAATAAAAGCCCTACCTGAAAAAGGAATACGAAAGCTACTCCAAATAATTAATGCAGTATTTAGACTTAAACACGTTCCAAATCAATGGAAAATTGCTGAAGTCATCATGATTCCCAAACCAAACAAAGCATTAAATGACAAAAATTCGTATAGGCCGATTTCCTTACTTCCAATAATTTCAAAAATATTCGAGAAATTACTGCTTAAGCGACTGAAACCAATAATTGACGAAAGAAATCTTATTCCACCTCATCAATTTGGCTTTAGAGAAAATCATTCAACAATCGAGCATCGGATTACAAACAGAATTGAAGATGTACTTGAAAAAAAGAAAGTTTGTTCTAGTATTTTTTTGGATGTAGCACAAGCTTTCGATAAAGTTTGGCATAAAAGCTTGGAATACAAATAAAAACGAGATTTACAAAAATATAGCTAACCGGCACTTCCGTGTTAAACTAGATGGTGAATACTCGGAAATAAAGAAAATATCAGCAGGAGTACCACAAGGTAGCGTTCTGGGACCAACTTTATATGTACTATATACCTCTGCCAATGATACAAGAGACAACTATAGCAACGTTTGCAGATGACACAACAAAGAGCGACTAATATGGTTAACACTTTGACGGAAAGCTGGCGAATAAAATTGAATGAAGCAAAATCTGTTCATGTAAATTTCACCAACAAAAAGGTTGATCCCAGTAGGACTAAACTCCCAGCAAATTCCATATGCAAACACAGCAAAATACTTTGGCATGACTCTTGACGCGAAACTAAATTGGAAAGAGCATGTGAAAAAGAAAAAAGAAGAATTAAACATTAGATACAGAAAGATGAATTAGCTCTTAGGGAGAAGTTCTGAGCTTACTTTACATAATAAATTGCTACTGAACCGGCAAATTCTTAAGCCTGTATGGACTTACGGTATTCAGCTCTGGGGCTGTACAAAGCAAACAAACGTCAATATCATCCAGTCATTCCAAAGCAAAGTCCTACGTGGAATAGTAAATGCACCGTGGTACGTGAGAAATGACAACATCCTTAGAGATTTGAAGATGGATTTCGTTAGCGTAGAAATAAATAAATACGCAAGACAACACATGCAACGGAGTAGTCAACATAAAAATGCTGAAACTCGCCGAAAGTTGGATGACACAAATTCAGTAAGAAGGCTGCGAAGGAAGAAACCACTTGATCTACTAGATCCAACCTGGATCGGCTAAAAATATAATTAAATTATGTAAAAGGTACTAGCCTAAGGGCAATAACCCTTCAATCGTTAATTTAAATAATAATACAAGATAAATTATTAGATGATTTGTAAATCATTTGTAATAAATAAATAATTAAAAAAAAAAATTACCAGCCGATGGAAGTGATTTTCAGTTGTCAGGATGGACAAAAATCGACGATAGTGCCAATTTGGCAAAACCTGAAAAACAGATTGCAGCCCGCAGAATTTAGAGAAATCAAGAGAATCTTGACAAAAGGAACAAAGTTTTCTGAAAAGAGGATAGATATGTTGGGAGAATGAATGACGTCACAAATTAAATGTTGATTTTACCGATAAAACTCTCTCCATCAAGCAACTACCAAAATGATCACCACTGGCTAAATAAACCGAAGTCCAGGAGATGTTGACCAAAATGTAAAAGTTCGTTGAGTTTACCAGTGGTCTCGATGAAGAGGGGAAAAAGGATCAATATTTCGATGAGTAGGTACTAGCAAGTAGAAGTCCAGGTGATAAAGAGGATTATCGTTTTTTTTACTGTCTATGGCACCTATGTTAGTTCTTAATATTAATGTGCACATAGGTAAATTCTGAATTACCTAGCTAGATCCAAAGGATCCATTTAATAGTTCCCTTTCGTTGGGATGACAAACAAATTTTAACTTTTTTGCTGTACTGATGAATTGTAACGTTTACGGTATCGATGAGTAAATCACGTCGAAGGTTTGCATTGTCACTATCAGGGTGCGTTCACCATTGTTCGAAGTATTCGTGACTGCACTCTTTCCAGTTTTACTATGTTGGAAGCACAGCCCCACAACTGAATACCATATGTCCAGATGGGCTTAAGTATCATTTGGTGCCGCAAGACCTTACAGTCTAGACTTAACTTTGAGTGTTTTCCGATTAACCAACTTAGTTTAACCAACGCATTTTAATTTGATTTGTTGACGTTCAGCTTCAATGTGTTTTTTTTCCTGGTGAGTGTTCTATCTAATGAAGTCCAAGATATTTCAAACTTTCGTGTTGAGGGAGAGTGATGTTATTTAGTGATGTTATTGACAGGTGAGTTTACGGAGTGTGAATGTTTACACTCGTTGGCCTTAATTCTCCATTTTATTAGCCATTTTTTGATTTTGTCTAACTGTTCTTGTAGAATTCTTGTAGCTTTTGTAGGATTTTGATGGACAGCTAGGATTGCAGTATCATCCACGAAATTAGAGACTTTCACGTAATTTGATGTTGGTAGGCCTGCTGTATAGATGAAGTACAACACTTGCCCCAGTACACTGACTTGAGGTACTCCCGCATGAATGATATTCATAAATAATTTTCAATAATTTTACAGAAACTTGACGGTAATTGTGCTCTAATTTTATGTAGAAGTTCTTTATGCCATACCTTATCGAAAGCTTGGGCTATATCTAGGAACGCTGTGGAGCAGTATTTTTTTGGTTCAAGAGAGTTCC
Source organism: Tipula lateralis (assembly GCA_963932295.1). Lineage (NCBI taxonomy): Eukaryota > Metazoa > Arthropoda > Insecta > Diptera > Tipulidae > Tipula > Tipula lateralis. Next base: position 174,808,188 of record OZ010736.1, on the reverse strand, counting down.
TGATTTCAGATACGACTCTGTGAACTTGTTCCACGGTTCCATGATCTTCTCTAAATCCAAATTGATGATCGTATGATGTTTTTCTTGTTCAAAATGGGCTTAAGTTTTTGCAAAAGCATTTTTTCGAAAAGCTTTGAGAGAGTTGGTAATAAGCTAATTGGGCAATATGGGTTAATTTTTGTTTCATCTTTGCCAGGCCATTATCTATGGCCTTTTTTCATTATAGCGTTCAATATTATTATAGTTTGACACATTTATCCATTATATATAGTTTGACTCATTTAGATTTGACAGCATTTTGCGTCTTACCAGATCATGTCCGGATGCCTTTTTTACATCGATGTTGTCCTTGATCATTTGTTTGACATTGTGCCACTTGTATTTAATTGGCCTACTTTCAGGCGTATCTGCAAAATTGATTAGATTTTCTTGATTTCCAACTTGCTCATTAGGTGTAAACACTTGGAGAGTGTTGGTCGTTTCAGCTTACGTGTAGCTTTCTATAATGAGAAATCCATTGCTTCAGTAGCTGTAAGTCTCTTGAGAGAATGTTGAAGCTCTTCGTCACGTTTCTTTAACAAAGCGATTTTCACCATTTAGTCGCTCTATTTAACCTTGATTTAAAAGTAGGCGACCTGTGGAGTTGCCATTGCCTGCGTATTGAGCGTTCCGTCATTGGTAGTTGTTGAATATTCGGGGAAAGTTTACGTTTCTTAAAATTAGCAGACTTGACCAGCGTAGTGTTAATCGGAGTATCGATCTTAGTGGCTTGTTCTAGAATACTAGTAAGTAGTTGAGCTGCTATGTCAATTTCATAGCTTGTCTTTAATGGAATATTCAACGAACACTTCCAGTTTATGGTAGACTTCAATAAAGATCAATTAGTATGTTGATTCGCCAGGAATCTAGATGGCTCTCGTTGTAGAACTTGCGTGTTAAAAGTTGTTAATACCAGAAAGTGCTTAGAAGACAAATCGTAGCACGTTTCGGCTTTTACTAATGTTCTAAATATATCCTTTGTTACACAAAAGTCAAGTAAATCGGGGATTTTTTGCCTGTCAGTTGGCCAGTAGGTTGGGTGGCCAGAACAGATATGAACTTATCTCCTAGAGTTTTAAAGTAATTCGCAAATTGTTAGCTCTTAATTGAGTGTCTCGGTGGGTAGTAAACCGCAGATATAATGCATTTCCCTGACCACTCTTCTAGACAGATGCTGGTTGCTTGGACATGTTCTTTACTATATTTTTGGAGTTCATAGTGGTTTATTCTGTTTTTAATAAGAGTATCAGTTCCATCGCATGTGATTTTCCGCTAGGATGCTTAGTATATCGTAAATACTGTATCCTGGGATCTTGAGGTAACTCGTATTTGTAAAGTGAGTTTTGGAAATCCGCATAATATTAATATCGCTTTCAAAAAGAGTTTTTTACTTCAAGTTTATGTTGCGCTAGCCCATTGGCGTTCCATACAACTATCTTAATTTCATTCATTTTTGGTTTTTAATGGAAAGTTGCATGGGAGTATTCATGTTTTGAAGCAGGATTATCGTGATTCGGAGATGAACGTGCTGCCATCGAGAACAACCACCGAACGACGAATGGATGGATTAATATGTAAGTCCTCCTAGAGTTTATCTCGATTGATATCAATGGTAAATTAAAGTTGGTTGAAACTGCGAAACGTAGCACTCGGTTATGTATATTGCTACAATTCAAAGGCCAAACTCTTCAATTCGACCGGAAACTATTTCAGATATCAAACCAATACTCAACCCTATATTTATATAATTGGTTCATTCATGAATTACAAATAAAATGATTTATCTCGATTTGTGTATCTGTTGAATTCCAATATAAAATCATGAATCCAAATCCCATTTAACAATGACATAAGATTAAGACTGTTATCATGCCAGAGCGGAAGTCGTTTATATTATAAAGAAGCCATTGTCATTTATACTTATTCTGTATCAGTATTATTCTTAACTTTGTGCAAATATGACAAATTATTTATTTATTGTATACGTACTTGTTCAAAGCGTTTTGGTCATTAACGGCAATGGAACCGCCAAAACTCACGAATTCAAACTGTGCCAAACCCACAAACACTGTGTTAAGGTAAAATCACTCCATAATACATAACATGTACAATTGATTCGTTATTTTATCACTTTTATGTAACAGTGTACGCAACAGGATATTGGGTACGGGCGGTACTATATAGTTCCCGATCAAGAAACATTTTTAAAATCGTTGATCGATAAATTCAACGATTTTCGTAGCTGGTATGCCAAAGAGTTCGAAATAGGTAATATGCGATTTGTTAAATGGAATTTCGAACTATACTCGTTAGCTGAGGATACTGCCAACATGATCGGAAACGCTGAACTATCGTGCACAACAATTGGTACTCCATCCCGATCGTTACAACGTTTACATAGCCTAGTCGATTTTACGACACTAGTGAAAACTGTACTCGATGTGAATGGGACACATAATACAATATTTCAAGATCAACTGAATGTTTTGGCAAATCATGCGATTAATTCATCATATTTAGTGAAGCACAATGTGAACGAATTTGGTTGTAGTTACTCGTTCAAACCGTTAATCAGTCGTACCAGTTTTCTGTTACGATGCATTTTTTATGTCGACAAAGATATCACGAGTGGCGAAATATTATCACCAATTCAATGTTCGAACTGTACTGAAGCCGAATCATGTATTCAAAATAAATTTCCTGGATTGTGTGTATCGAGCAATTCAACTGAAAAATATGTCCAAAACCTTTTAGTTTCACAACCAAGTGATTCATATGCTGGCGCTTCAATGGCAGGATATATAAAATTATATTTGTTTGTCACAACAATTCTCGTTGTATTGTGTGAAATTCTGCTGATAAATAAAATTTAATGGTTGATTCATCATTTGACTGTCATGTTATCTCGAAATATTTTTATTACGCTATGCTAAGTAGAGCAACAGTTGATATTTCAATTTTTAATAAACATACTAGTCCGTAATTATTGTCCAAGGTAAGTAAAGCTTTGTATCTGGTCCAAGATTGCATATCCGAAATGACGTTTTCATAACCAATAGCGGCACCACAGTTAATCTCAGATGCCCAAATTGATCACCAGTCAGTTAAACAAAGTGGATTTTCAACACGAAATTAAACGAGGCGAAGGACTTGAGTGCCATGTTTCCCTAGACCTGAAAGTGTGTATTTAAGCTGTTTGTAATTTTGAATGGTATTTGGAGTGAGTAGTAAAGTCTAGTTGTTGCTTGCATGTTGTAACTCGCTTGGCCGGTTTCGCTCTGATGATGACGTCATGGAATGACTATATGATCGGAAAGATTAAACCCATCTATTCATGCATAAACTGCTGGACTTGAGATCCGTACTGTGCGATTCATATATGTACGTTCAATCGTGACGCAACAGTGCTAACGAGTTACAAGAACGTAACTCGAATAATTGATCGATTGTCGCCTGATGATAATTGTGTTTTGAGAATTATTTGAGGTACTCTGATCGCCACAGACCCTTGCGTCTATGACTTGGATGAAGGCTTACAAATTAACTACTTACAAGTGGATGGCTAACAGATGATGATGATGATGATGAGTACAGGGGTTAGGGAAAGTAAGAAGAAACAGTAGACGGTTTAGAGTTCAGTAAGAGTGTGGAAACAGGTAACCTCTATACCAAAAATGCTTCAGTAAAAGGCTGGAGGTAAAGGGGTCATTCACACAAACATTGCAGAGTGAAAGCCATCTTCATGCACTTAAGAAACATTGCAAGACGCATGTTCAAAAGAGCAAGTTCCAGGACTTCAGTGTTTGCTGAGTGTCCAGTGGCATTCATACAAAGCACCGATACGATTGAAGTTATTGTAACCCTTAAATATTTTAGAACATCCAAAAATACATACAGGGTTATATTTCACAGATGGCTGCAATTACTTCAGATGGTTGAACGAAAGTGTGGAGCGATAGCAACAATATTAAATAAAAAGTAAAAGAAAGTAAACGAAACATCGCAGATGCCGGTGGCGGTCAATCAAGGACACATAGATTCTCTGCACTTGAAGAAACTGTCATACGAACGAAACAATTAAGAAAAGCAGGAAACAGAATAACTGGCACTTTTTCATTTGCTGATACACGGTCAAGTGTACCAATCAATCCAATTTCGCCACCAATTGATGATTGGAATCGAATAGCAATACGAATCAAATTCCTAAAAAAGGCTACTGCTTTTGAAACCGGTGCAGTCGTAAGTTGACAGTAACTGCGTAATAGTACATGGCATGTTCCACAAATTCAACTTCCAAATCATAAACGACAACTTTCGGACACACTTAGTCTCATTTTCGTAAAACTCCATTTAGACAGTGAATGATCTTAAATAGAGCTTACAGAGTGCTGAAAGCTCCTTCGTTTTACCTTGCACTATTTGAGTCTTCATGGTAAGACCAGCCTTTGCACAGATTGTTATCGCAAGCAATTCGCATACGGTTGTGTCCAACAACTCCTATTCCTGTCCCACGATCAATATTTATCCGTTCGTATACCAAGTTATCGCCGGTAAGTATAAGAACATTCGTTGGTCTGACCACCTAATGTGCACCAATTACGTCAAAATAAAGCGATAATGGCCGTTTACGGGATTAAAGACATTAATTATTATTCCAAATTATAGACACATGCTCGAATGAGGGTCCTGGTCGGCAAATCGCACTCAAAAATCCACAAAGCAGACCACTTGCCTCTTAATTTTCTATGCATGAGACAATATATTTAGGATAGAATATTCTGTTTGCATTAAGTCGTTTTAGATCGCCAAAATGTTATCTGGGTATACATACCCGTTACCAGTTGACGTCGTATTTTATTGCTTTTTTGTAAGACTTCATATATGTTAATTTTGACGAAACATAAAATAGTCTTCCCGGCCGATTTTAATACTTGAACAAATCCAGATTATTGACTACGACAGTGTATGCCAAAAAGGCAACACGATGAAAATTCAGTCATACTAATTACTAACTGATTTAATACTCTCAGAGACCAAATCTAGAAACACGGCTTCTTGTCGAAAGGCACCAAGAATTCGTTTATAAGAGAATTCACCTCTTTGGTGGCCTGGTTGAGTTGTTCTGCCAAGGAAAATTCATTGGAAATTTCAAAAACACGTCGTTGTTTGACTCCGAATCATATAGCTGTGGATTATATCTGTCGATTGAATTTCATAGACGTATGACCTTGCTTACAATATCTTTTCATTTGTTTGGAAGCAATGCGACTCCTTCATTTACAGATCATAAACTAAACAGTAGAGTCAGGTGGAAATGATATTGCATCTCGGTGGCATAGAGCTTCGCAGCTCTAACTTTATTGGTTCAAGTATTCATCTCCTTGTTTTTTCTTTGGAAACAGTCCGAGTATTTCTTAGTTGTTGTTTTTAGTTGGCCTTTTAAAAATTGGCTTACCTTTGCGGTTATGAGCATCCCGACTCAGAGTATCAGACCATGTTCTGGTCCAGTTTTATTAAATTTTAATGTAGTACTGGATATTGGAGCGTAGACATTTTTGGCCGGGAATTTTGCTAAATTGCTAAAAGTTTTAGACTCTGGAAAATGCCCAAGGTCTTGAAAAACGGAACTTTATTGTGCAAATGGTTAATGTATGGTTAATTTTCATTATACAAGCTATATATCGCCAATGGTAGGTATAATCCTATAATTATTCATGACCAAGTGTTTCTTAAACAATAAGATAAGTGTACGATATTACTGTTCAGGGTCAAGACAGTATAAGATTTGATAAAATCTTTCAATCTTACTCTTGCATTATAACAAGTTGTACGTTTGTGTTCTAATCCCAAAAGTCTTCATTTCAAATAAATGTGTTCTCTTATCTCTGACTACAGTAAACACTTCTCTTTATTTTGTAATTTCAAGGCTGGTTTTCCTTGGTCTTATAGTATTGAGTCCGAGGTTTGGTGCATATAGTCTTTGTTCGTATTTACAGTCAAAAGACTAATATAACTTGTCGGAGCTAAACGATATTGACAACATTCTAAATTTATTGCTTCGTATAAGTTCATAAAGCTCCACGTCTGAACATAATGGTACAATCCTATTAAAGAATAATCGATGGATTCTGACCAAGTATTGGAAAAGGATCTTTTTATATAGCAACCGCACTTAAATCAATATTTGGAGAAACCTCGAATTGCTTTGTTGACTGAGTCATAAGGAATGTATATTTTTTCGATAATATTAAGAGTAAAGTGATTGTATTCCAAGTTTTGCTGTAAAGTAGATAGATTTCTTCATTGGTTGTAAATCGTTACTACTTCATTGTATTTCAACATTTGTAAATTGGAGTCAATCCATCAAAATGAGGGCAGAATAAAAATATTACGATAATTTTGAAGCGTGAAATGTAATTTTAAACGTCCGTTGTACTTCGAGTTGTTTGCTTGTATCTTATAATCTCCAAGGTGATCCTTATCATCAGGCATATGCTACCGGACTTGATGTTCATACTGTGCGATTCGTATATATATGTTCAGGCGTGACGCGACTAGTGAATTACAAAAACTTAATTCGAAATATCGATTTTCAATAATTGCGTATGGCGTGAGCTAATTTGCGATTTATTTGAGTTGCTCTGGAACGCCACAGTTTGTACTCTATTGGCTATATGACCAACTTTCGCTGGTCACTCTCATTCTTAGCTCAACTCGACAAACAATTCGAGCTCGAGAATAACTTTCAAACAATTAGAGTATTAAAGACAGTGCTGTGATTTTTAATCTCTAATTACATGTCCTGTTCTGTTTTTGCATCAACAGGGATCCTTAAATGAATAAAAAGAGACGAACTATTGCTGGATTTAATTCGGTTGCACTGAGTGACCTTAGAATTGCAAACAATATTAACAACTTATTTGTGGGACCCGATTTCATTCAATATACTTACCTATAGGTTTGACTCTGTCATATTATAATACCAACGTTTGACAAACATTTGGAGACTTGGACAAACAATTTTTCACAGTAAAACATTATTTATAATTTTCAATTAATTTATTCTAAAAATCAATTTTTTTATTATTTTAATTTTTTTTTATATAAATCATTTGTTTTGTAATATTGTATCAGTTGTTACAAAATATTCAATTCTCAATGTTTTCGTTTTGGTTGGATTTTTTATTTTAGTTATTTAATTAATAATTATCATTTGCACTATTCACCTTTTTATGTCTCATTATAAATATATATATATATATATATATATAAATATTTATAAATTTATATATATATATATATATATATATATATATATATACATATATATATAAATATTTATATATATATATATATATATATATATATATATATATATATATATATATATATATATTTATATATATATATATATATTTATATATATATATATATATATGTATATATATATATATATATATATATATATATATATATATATATATATATATATATATATATATATATATATATATATATATTTATATATATATATACATATATGTATATATATATATATATATATATATATATATATATATATATATATATATATATATATATATATATATATATATATATATATTTATATATGATTTGTTATTCCATTAGTTTATTTATTTAATTTATATATATATTTAGTTAGGTATTTATATTTAGAAAAGCTTTCATTTATTTTTGTTTATGACATTACTTGACTAGTTATATAGTACTTTATGTGATGGAACAAAGCTTTATGTAAATGTTGGCGGTTTTTTGTGCTTTTCTTTTTTATTTGGGTTTTGTTTTTTGTTGTTGCAAACAAACAAATAAAATCAATGAAACATAATTTTTGATGAAATAAAAAACATAATATATATTTTATTTAATTATAAATCGAAAATATATTTTATTTAACTAGGAAACACTGTTTTATATAGGTCTGATATAATGATATGATTTTTATGTATCGTTTGTATGCATATAAAAATTAATTAAAATACATTAAATAAAAATAATTAGTGTGTCTCCATTTTATTTATTTAATAATTATTTTTAAATAATTTACTATAAATTGTTTTGTTTAATTTAACTTTTTTTTTTACATAAACAAATGAATTTAACTTTTTAATATTTTGTAATAAATAATTTTTATTTGAAATTATTTAATAACTTTTGGTTGAAATTAAATAAATATATAATTTTTAATAATATTTACATATACTGAATAAATATAATATATTATTTATACTATTTATATTATTTTAATAATAATTATTTATTTATTTATATATTTTATGGTACTGTTAATTTTTTTTTCATTTATTTATATTTTTAATTTTGTCCTGGTTTTTGTTTTTAATATAAAAATACACAAATATATAAGTTTATTTGTTTTTTTCTGTTTGTTATTTTGTAATAAATAAAAATTTAAATTACTATACTTTATTGTTTTTATTTATTTAGTTTTTATTTTTATATTTATACCTAAGTAATCATTCATTTTGGTTTAGCTAAAATTAATTTCATTATAATTAATAATTTAGTTTTGTTATATAAAATATTTTTTTGTTTGATTTGTTTATTTATTTATTTATTTATATATCTATATACAAAATAATGTGATTATAAATATTTTTATTATAATAGTTAATGGTTTTATTTTGATTTCATGCAACTTCCATTATGCCCAGTTTTGCTAGATTTGCTAGAGTGGTCGGATCGCCCGGTTGCAGTTTAAGAGCTTCCCGATAGCTAACGGCCGCATCATTGGTACGACCGAGTAAATGTAGTATGGCACCTAGGTTTGTATGAGCACGAGCATCATCCGGACGTAATTGTACGGCCTAGAATTTATATAAACAAAATGTTAATGATTTTATTCGAACTTAATTGAGATGCTCTCGTTATATATGTACCTTTCGATACCATTTCTCGGCATCATTCTTTTTATCCAATAATCTTAAGGCTGTTGCAGCTGATACAACAAGTGAATAGTCTTTAGGTGATAGCTCCGCTGCCCGTATTCGTTGTTCGCACGCTTCTTTATGCCTGGACACGGATGATAAAAATTCAGCTGGAAACCAAAAATGAAATTTACATTAGAAACGCCATTAAGAAAGAGTCTTTCTTAGTTTTGCAAGACAATAACTATTTGAAGGATCTAGTGATTTTGTGGCACGAACCGTTTAATAAAAAGTTTTAAATTAAGAAACAAATAGTCTTACCGTAATGATGGTATACACTAGAATCCGTTGGCGCTAATCTAAGTGCCCGCTTAAACCATTGTTCAGCTTCTGAAGCACGACTACTCTGTAATAACAAAAGAAAACCAACCATTAAAATAAATCCGCCCCGGATTCAACACGCTCAACGTACATTTCTAGCTAACATTGTTCCATATGATAAATGTGTTGCCACATGATTTGGTTCAACCTCAAGTGCAGCTCGATGAAATCGTTCTGCCTCATTCCATTGATGAAGCCTCGATAATATATCGCCTAATCTATGATAAATGCTCTGCAAACAAAATAAAACAAAAATGTCGGTTAATCTCGTCGACTTTATATATAAAATATAAAAAAGCATAAAATTTAGTCCACAACATATTAAGGGATTTTGTGTATATAATTTTATTAAATTGACAACATTTTGCTGTTCAGTTGATGTTGTTGTTATTGCTGGTGCTGCGGTGCCTCTTAATTTTCACCAAGATCATTTTTATGTCATCGCAACACAATGAAGACCAAAAAAAAGTATAAAAAAAAATAAGTAAATAAATTGGTTACAATTTGTCTTGTGCTTTTCTTCGGGGGGTTTTTTTTGCGCGCTCTCTCTGTTTTATGCCAACCCCATGGGAAATTATTTAAGTTTCATTTGGGTTTTCTTCAATTCGGTTTTTTATCAAAAATTATGTTGATAGGAAATTATAGCTTTTTATTTTTGTCGTCCATGGTCATGTCATAAAAAAAAATTGCAAAATTTTTTGTTTTTTGATGAGCTGAGATTTGTTATAATATATACAGATACACTGCTATTATACGACTTGTTAAGGAAATTGATTTGGTATCTTGGGAATGTACATAATACAATCTTAAATATCAATCTAAAAAAAAAAACTTTATGACATTTGTTACCTAACTGATAACTTGTCATTAGCAGCTTTCTTATTTGTGCACAATGAAACGAACTTTAAATAATTTTGCCGTAAGCTTTCGACGAAAATTACATGAAATTTATAAAAACTGATAAATTGAAAAATTAAATTAAAAAAATTTTGACAGATGGTTGGGATATTTTTTATACATCGAGAATGTTGGGAATACAATAAATTGAAATCAAAAAATATGTGACACATATATAAAAATCTCGAGATAGAATGAGATTCAATATAAACTTTCGACCTTTTTAGTTTTCACGAACACAGAAAAGCACACAACTGCTTTTGTCACGTTTCAATTTATTTATATAACTAGATATATTGAGAGCTTCTCCTTATGTTTTCGTTCAAGCAAATATTAATTTATATTTTTTATATATATTTCCTTGTTCTACATTTCGTGTTTTAATATCACCCAATTTGCCAGAATAAGACAATAAATTATTTACACGAAAGTCCTACATATCTCTACAGGAAGTATAAGGATACAATTTGGAACCGTAATTTGTTTTTAAAATATTTGAACCAATCAAATAATATACTTGTCACAAGTAGGTTGACAGGTCCGACATCGATTGAATTCGACACAACAAAAACAGCTTGCCTGTTAATGATCGACAATCTTCTATACTTAACGCATTACATAATATGTTACCTTCCAAGGGGTTAGAAACCTTGTCTACAGTTTCACGATTTTAGTGACGAGTAACTATTACGAGACTTTTATAGGGCAATGTATTTTACGGTCGCTGTTGGTTTCCTTAGATATTATATTTGCTTTATCAATAAAAGTAAGGCCAGTGTTCACGTAATATTTCAGAAGGCTTCTTGAAGTCACGTGTTGCTAGCAAACAATACCAATGAACTGGTTCTGCAAACCGATTGTACATGAGCGCTAATGCTATAAAATATGACAGACTCTCTTTGTTTTTATTTGAACCATTTGAAAGTTATCTTCCTAGTTTGGCTAGCATCTTTCTTATGACTTTCACTTCAGGTTTGAATAAATATTTATAACAAGGGTTGATTATTGCAAAATGGCGATGGAAAACTCAATTAACACATTGGTTATAAATACTACGTTCTGTAACCATTTGCCCCTGATAACCTAACGTAGTGCGAAAGAATTTTTTTTGGCGCTTATTTATCAAAGATTTACACCTTAACCATTTGTTAAGCGAATAATTAATTGAAATGAGAATTCAAGAAAATTGAGGCCAAATTATATTTTCGTCAAGCGCAGTTCCACTTATTTAAGTATATGTTATTAGCAAAGTTGCGACATGAAGGATGAGAACAATATATTTCCATTATTATTGAAACACACTATTGCCAGTCCAAAAACAAAAAAGGTCTACTTACAACTATAAACCAGAAAGTCTTTTCAAGCGAGCTTTTTTTATGAATATTTTTTATTAAGTTGAACCAATTTAAATGAACATAAATTAATGAAAACAAGCCAGCTTCTGGTTGATTCAGAATAAGGAGATCTGCCTCTTGTTATCAAATACAGTAGGCTAATCCAAATGTGGTTGTTTAAACCGATAATGGAACTCAACAAACTGATACTATGGTACAGAACCATTTCAAAAAAAAAAAATCAAAGTTGAAAGGAAAACTGATATCGAAAGTTAAACAATAAAAAGTATGTACTGTGCATATACAACATAAAAAAATTTTAATTAAAAAAACCGAGTGTATAAATAAATACTAGATGTACAACAATTTACATCCTCACCATCTCGTTCGATCGATCGTGTATTTTAATCAAACCTTTTCAATCTATGCACAAAACAAAAAGTTAATTGAAAAAGTTATGAGCGCACACAAAACTATATACTAACCACTTTCACTTGGACGAAACACATAAAGCTAAAAATTTAATTTATCCATCAACATATTTATATTGTTTGTATATTTTATGCATTGAAGCTTTCGAACAAACAAAAAAAAATTTACCGCACACAAATTTCGGTGAAGTAAACAATGTTTTGTTTACTGAATGTAAATAAATAATTGAAATCATATTTGCCACTCAACGTCATATGGTACATATATATACATATAAATATGTAGCATATATACCCGTATATATTTATTGAAAAGAATAAGTGGTTAGCACCTGAACTTGTCGCATAACAGCGCTCAAAATTATACATACATAAAAGCTCTATACATTTTTTGAAAATAAAAACACTTCCGTACCCCAAAAGTATATGTAATTTGAAAATTTCCTATTAAATCAAAATTAAATTTCCCTTTAATATTCGTCCCCCACACCACGTCTATTGTTTTCGATTATATTGTATATATCGAACAAAAAACCGTTGATAATATAATATCTTAAAAGTTTCCACTTGGGTAACCTATTACACCATCTCGTATCACCTTCAACATACATACACACACACATACATATATTCAACATAATGTAAGAATACGAGAAAAAAAATGCAATCATCATTACAATCATAATCGTCTGTACATGTACATTTATGATACGTAGCTATATTCATTAGAGAGCATACTGTAAATTATGAAATAACACTGTAGTGTATAGTTTAATGACAATACACAATCATTATTATCATGGAACATCACCAATATGATGATCATTGCTTTTTCTTTACCGCACACACACACACACACATACAAAAGGGAACTTAAGATTTTCCATTTTTTTTTTATATTTCCACTTAGAGCAACAACAATGTGTATATAAGACATATAAGTTATTATATGTATGTATATAATGTAGGTATACGACTAAACATTTAAAAATATATTATTTTTTTTGCCATCATCAACCATCTTGAGTATCATCAGCACCATCATCACCGTCATTGTGTTATACACATTTTCGTTTTATCTTAAATAAAAAAAAATTGTTTCTTTGTTATTTTTCCACCGAACTGAAAGCAAGAATCCTTTAACGCGACAATATTCCAAAATAATTTTTTCCCTCTCGTAATTTGAGAATAATATCGCGTTGTTTTGTAAATATTCTCTAGACATGTATGTATTTTATGCTGCCTACATGGTACATATGCTAGCTAATGGCTATGATTATGTTTTAAATGTATAAAATGTTAATGATATTTATTTGATACATTTATTAGATGTAGGTATACTTGTATGACGGTGAAATGCTTCTCAAGGTGTACGGTTTTTTTTGTATATACGAAACCGAAACTAATTGGAAAATACTTATAGTTCAGTTTGTTCTTAATGGCCATTATTTGAAGACGTTATGTTGCTAGAAAAGTTCATATTGGCCCGAGATACTAACATAATTTCAAAAAGGTCTATGTCGATAGGTTAAAACTCGTATTATGTGTATTTGGTCAGGTATAGAGAATAGGCATCCCTAGTCGCAGAAAACAAAGACCCGTTTAGATAAACAGAGTTTGAGAGAGTCAGATAAATATAATTTGAGGGATTACGTGGGTAAAATACGCCATATTACACTCATGTTCTCTGTAATTTCAAAGCTCTATGAATGACAACTTGTGCCGCAATATATGCGTGCCACGAATTGTGTACGCATTTATTGTGCATTTAGTGCATCGTTTTTTTGATCATTTTACTTTTAAAATATATTTTACTCGTTAAAATTTATTTCTTGGAAAAACATTATTTTCTTTAAATTTATAGTACAAGAACACCATTGGGAAAACTAGTCCGTTAAAACAAAAAATATTATATTGAGAAGTTACAAAAAATTAACTTAAAAAAAATTTTGGTAAAATAATTTTACTTACAAAAATTAAAATTCAAAAAATTTTAGCTGAAAAACCACTTTAGATAAAAATTTGGCTGTTTAACGTAATACGGTCCTTTAAACTAAAGTGAAGTAAGTATACTATTCTGTAGCAAATAAAAAAAATTTTTTCCACGAAATATTTTTTTGTCAATTTAGTTTTTTAATTTTCTTATTTCATAATCGTTTATTTTTGTTCTGTGTTAATAAAAATTTAAACTTAATGCAAATTTAAAAAACCAAAAATTATTTAGTAAAAATTTACTGAAAAAAAATTCAATGATAAGTAAAACTATTTCAAATTGAATTTGTTTTTAATAGGGTATTTTTTAAGTTGGTTTGAAACTACATTCCAGTAATGGCAGGTTCTCGTATGCAATCAAAAATTATTGATCACAATATGAAGTTAGTAACAAAAGATATTGCTCTTAATATTAAGCTATTTTACCTGAACTTTCAAATGTCATTTTCAACCATTTAAATTTGTGTGTTGAGTTTGGCTGTGGTGGATAATTTAAATGACTTTCGATGATTTTTTTTTGTTATATTTAAAAGTAGTATCTAAACTGTCTTTGTCAAGACAAACCTCTATAAATATTTTACCGCGCGACTTGGATATTTTATAAGCTTACAGCCTATATCGCGAACATAAGGTCACCTTTGATTGATGTCAACCATTAACGAAAATGGTTTATTATCACCTGTCCAAAAATTAAACTATAACGAGGCCTTTCAGAAGTTTTTGAATTGTTATGACCGCAAAAAAAAATTAGGTTACCGCCTTTTTAGATACACTTAATACCTTCGAGATCGCTGGCGCATTTGAACACATGTTACACCAAAATTGGGTATGAGATGACTGATTTATAAATGACTATCCTTTCCTTATGTTGCCAAAAATGCAAAATTAATTTGCCTCCTCTTGGTCAGAATAAATTATTTTAAAAATCTACACAATGGGCTTAGTTCTAATGATTTTGTTCTAAAAACTGCAAATAGATCACGATATTTCTCAGTTCAAATAGTAACTGTATTGTATCGAAATCCACCCTAGCCTAAAATCTGACAATTTTAGAGTGTGTACCAGACAACTTCCAAGTTGCAAAACCTGTTCTTAGTATTGAGGATCTCTGAATGAATTGACAACTACTTTTTCTTTACTCTTGATATATATCATATGAATAATCATATTGTTAATTTGGAAATGAAAGAACTGATAGTACAGCCAGGGCTAAAATTAAGAGGACATTACTGGAATACCTAGAAAACTCTGATGGGATCATTATCACCTTTAACAGACACGAATATATTCTAATTATGAATTGTCTCTATTCATAAAAATAATTCTTATTAGAACTATTCTTAAGAATCTTTGATTTTAAGCGAATGAAAACACTAATGCAATAAAAAATGTATTGATCTCAGTTTTATAAAATGCGTAAGTAGATTATTTGGTAATCACAATAGCTCGTCTGTGTACCAGTAATTAGTATTACCGTACTATACATATATACCAGGAGGTATAACTCGACAAAGAGCCATCTCATGATCAACACGCCAAAACTCGCCGAATTCGCTAATGTTTCTATGCTGAGTAACATGAATATAATAGTTGCATGACAATAAATTTAAGGCTATTTCAAATGATTTAAAATTTAGATGAATGCGAGGACTACGAGATTTTATGAAGAGAATGTACCATATGCTTATGTACCCTTTGAATACACAAGAAAAAATGTGACTAACATAAATTATACAACATTGGGCAGTTATATTCAAGAAAGTATTTCTCTAAATGTATTTATTGAAATCCAAAATCAAATAATTACTACAAGTCATTGAACTGGCTCCAAAAACGACTGAAGTTCTTAATGTACTGAGTCAATATGCTTAAATCCGACCGAAACAACGTTTCAAAGCTCTTGCAGTTAGATCCATATTTATTAAATTACTAGTCTTCTAGTATGGTGATATAGAGTATAATTACTGTAGGGCTATTCATATCCACAGAAAAAGTAATTTCACAAAAATAACACCCATAGATTAGTTAAAAAAAGCTTAATTGAAACCATTATCAAAATCGGTGTAAATAGCACCGAGCTATAGTTTAAAGTATACTAAATGTTATTATTGATTAATGACACGCAAAGAAAAAACAGAATGACAAATGTCAGAAAATATCAAAATTTTATATAATGAGCGTAATTATTGCTCATAATATTTTCTTTTTTTCATTATGTTGGATGTTTGCGATCAAAATTTGCTCAAAGTTAAAATAAATTCATCACAGGCGGGGAAATTTGTATATGTTTCCAATGATTTGAATGGTTTGATTCGCGAATCAATTTTTGATCGCGTAAAGGTATAAACAGAACCAGAGCGACAACGACTAGCGTCGACGAATATTTCGCTGTATTTAACATATTAAGAACGTCACCGCATTGCGATAAATAAAGAACAATATACGATTTTAACCTAAAAATATAAAAACCACTTGGCAAATTGAATCACCGAGCGATAGAAATTCAAATAGATTCAAAATTATCTAACGAACAAACCGTCATCGCAGCGGTTTCTTATGTCTTTATTTGACAAAGAACAACACTCGCTTTTGGCGCTCTGGTTTAACCGTATAGTAGGTCGAATTAATTTACGACGAATATATTTTTTAATCAATTAGGTTTTTTTTCATAAATTTGGTTTATAAGTTTCAATTTTGTATTGAAAAACCAGTTTTTAAAAAAAAATTGATTTTTTAAATTTTAATTTTTTTCAAAATTTTTGGAAAAAAATTTTTATTGAAAAAAAATTTTAATAGCAGGTGAAAAATTTGTTTACTTGCTTTATTTAACCACAGAATATTAAATTAAGTACTTTTTTTCAACGAATTACCTGGTTTTTAAATTATTTTTTGCTAAAAGTTTTGTGTATTTTGATTATCTTAAAATAAAATTTTAATTAATTATATAGAATCATGGTTACCAGAAACAAATCATTTTATTTCCTCTAAAAACAATTTTTTTCGAAATTTATTGTGCAAGAAGACCATTAAGAAAAATAGTCCGGTGAAATCAAAATAAAAATTATATTCAGAAGTTTAAAAACCATTTACTCGTATAAAAATTAAAAAAGTAGTGAAAAAAAATTTAGAGAAAATAATTTTACAAATTTCAACTGAAAAACCACTAGTGAAATTCCGTTTTAGCGAAGTTGACGGGACCAGGAAAAGTATTTCGTTACAATGAAACTTCGTTAAACCGAATTAATTTTTTTTATCTTATTTTATTTCAATTCTATTATTCATATTCATTCATTCTAAACATAAAAGTAACATAAAATAACTAAATTTGTATGAAAAATGAAATAAAGCTCTTTTCTAAAGTATGTATTAACAAACTTAGTAATCACATTTCAAGTATTGCTGTACTTTGTACTAAATATGTATTACACATATGTATATGTACCGTATGTACATCTTATAAATTAATAAAATAGTCAGTAATTTTTGACTGCAACAAATTTTTGGTAGCATTTTTTAAAATTTCATTCTCCAGTTTTTGAAGTTTTTCGAAATCATCAGATGCTTCGGGTACCGAATAAAACTAATTTTTCACGTCTTCCAGACTTTTTATTGCTTGAGTAAATGATACAGAACGTGATAAAATTTCGGTTTCAGAAGAATCACTTTCAATCTCATTGTCACTCTCATCGAGTAATTCTGAATAACTCGAGGAATGCTCTTTTACATTTTTGATGATTTCATTGTCAGTTAATTCAGCAGATAAACATAAACTATAATCGGTTTCAACGTAATCCGTAAAATCAGCATCGGAATTAACGGAAGCCCATAAACTCAACATTTCATTGTCTATTAGTTGAACCTCAGTTTCATTATGAACTTCTATATCCAAAATTTGAGATTTTTTGCAGCATTTTTTAATCATCATTCTTCTCACATTATTCCAGGCCGAAGTTACCATATCACAGGCCTCTTTCGCGTTTACTATTGTATCGTCAATCATTAAATTTAATAAAAAATTTTAAACAAGTTGACTTCGATATTTTATTTTTACCGCTTGGACGATTCCCAAATCAAGTGGTTGCAATACTGCAGTGCAATGTGGCGGGAAAAACTCTACTCTTACATTGTCTAAAATGCAATTTAAATTATGTGCCGAACAATTATCAATTAGCAGAAGAATTTTCCTTCCTTGCTGATGCATAGATTTATCTAGCTCCATGAGCCAATCATTTACCAAGGCTTGCGTCACCCAAGCTTGTTGGTTTGCGCAATAAATACAGGGCAACAACCGTACATTTTTAAAACATCTTGGTTTTGCAGATTTTCCAATGATCATTGGTTTTAGTTTTTCCGTACCACTAGCATTTACAACAGAGAAGTACTGTTAACCTTTGCTTCGACTTCGTTCCTCCTTTGCAAGTTTCATCGAAACAAGTATACATATGTCAAATTGTAGAAAGAATTATTTATTTAGCATTCAATGCCATTAATGCGTTTTGGTTACCTTTAACAGTAAGAGCTTTATTTGGCATCAGTCTTTAAAATAGTCCCGTTTCATCCGCATTGAAAATATCACAACTGTCATACTCCTTTCATCTACTTTTTGCATAGGGACACTTTTTTCTTCACCGCAGATTATTTTAAACCCAATGCCGAATCGTTTACGAAATCTACTAAGCCAACCCACGCTGGCTTGAAAATCATTGTGGCTGAATTCTTTGGAAAATTCTAAAGCTTTAGTGCGTATAAGAGGGCCATTTGCAGGAATATTTTTGGAACGTAAGTGTTGAAACCACTGTAAAACTGCTCGGTCAATGTCCTCGTAATGTCCAAACCGTATGTTTTTTCGATTTGGTCCAATCGAAGACACTTTTATTTTATTTTCAATTTTCCTACGATCTTTTATAATTGTCGACAATGTTGACAAAGCAATTTGGAATTCCTTTGCCACTTTGACCTTTTTTATGCCCTCATCTATTTTCCTTAAAACAAATTTGCTATTTCAATTCTGTTTTTTTCACAAAAATGATGTCGATTTTTTTTGATTTTTTGTTCGTTATAGTGAAATTTGCTTCGTTAAAATGAATTTTTTCCAGTAGTACGTCAACCACAGCCAACCAAATTAAAAGAAATACTTCGTTATAATGAAAATTTCGTTATAGTGGTATTCGTTATAAAGGGATTTCAATGTATAAGATAAAACCAGTTTTCTTAAGGTATTTCTTTTAATTAAAGAGTAGTTAACTATTCTGTAGTAAGTAAAGTTTTTTCCACGAATTAATTTTTTTTCAAGTTGGTTTTTTCCATTTGAATATTTTTATCATTTATTTCTGTTCTGTACTAAACAAAATTATCAGAATACAAACTACAAAAAAAAAATTAGTTAATAAAAATTTACTGAAAAAAAACGGTAAGTAAAACCTTTTCAAATTAAAATTTTCTTTTGTATTAAGGTATTTCACCGCCCAGGAGTTGCAGTGGTTAAAGCTGTGGCAGTTGGATCGGGAGGTACCGGGTCCGAATCCCGATAGGGGCAGGATTTTTAATTAAAAAGATTTTTCACCATCTGATTACGATCGGTGGTGTAAATGAACACATCTATGACCCCCTATATGATTGCAGAACTCATAGGCCGACCCATCTTTTTTCATAACATTTTTCATAAATTTTTTAATGACATTTTTTTTGCCATTTTATTATTTTTTTTTTTCATAAATTTTTTAATGAAATTTTTTTTGCCATTTTATTATTTTACTAGTTTTCTTTTTATTAGAGAACAGTAAATTTAGTTACTATTGTTTTCCTCGATTGAACATTTTTTTGAATTGTTTATTTTCACTAAAAGTTTTTTCATTAAGCAATTTCTGTAAATACGTTACTCTAGGTTTGATAAACCACCAAATACTATTTTTTTAATCATCAAGGTACATAGAAAAATAATGAACTGGAACTGCTGTTAAGAAACAAATATATTGGTTTAGAAGCTTTATGATATAAGCATAACCGTAATTTGTATGCTAAAATTAATCAAAGCTTAGTATGGTTTGTAAAATATTAACACGAGTTGTGCTCATCATGACCCAGTTACATCAGTGGATTAAACGACCGTGTATGTTACAAAATATGCATGAAAAAAATTTACATTAAGAATTTAATTTATTAAGTGTGTAAAACCGCCATTTCTCCATTCATACAATGACCGAAATACATTCTTCATGATTTTTAGTAATTAATTAAAGTCTGTTCTGATCAAACAAGAATTAACTTATAAAATAAATAAAAAAATTTTGAATGGTACCTAAAATGTTTTGAAGTAACAATTTTTTTTTTCAATTAAATATTTTTCTTCAAGGTTATTTGGTACTACAGACCAGTAAAGTAGGTAAAATTTAATTTGATAGAATTTTTTTTCAAATAGGCTAAAATTATTTTGTTTTATTATTTAATTTCTGTTTCGTATTGCTATACCAGTTTTCTTACACACATTATTGATTTAATACATTTTATTTTAATAAAAATTTACAGAAAAGTTTTGGTGACAATTTTTTTAACCGTAGGATAAATTAATTTTCATTAAATTATTTTTTCTTTTGTCTGATTTTGACCAAGAATAGTAAATCAAGTAATAATTTTGCACAAAATTAATGTTTTTTAATTTTTTTTTTACTAAAATTTTTTTTTCATGAAACAAAACCCCCAAATAATAATATTTCTCATCAATCAAGGTACTTATTAAAATAATGAACTATAATTGCTGTACAAATAGAAGAAACAAATAGTAGTTAAGAAGATATAGGTACAACTGTTTGTAATATTTCAATACGAATTGGGGTTATTATGACCTAGTTAAGTTCTTGAGTGGATTAAACGAAAGTATGTGTAGCATAATATTTATGTAAACAATACAATAAAATTTGTAATTAATGGCTGCTGGATGTAATGAATATGTTAGATATAGCAAAGAGTTTTGTATATTCGGATTATATTAAAATAAAATTTAATTTCTTTTTAGAGAACCATAATTTTCCCTTACATAAGATGATCCAAAGTACATTCGATCTGTTTTAAAATGATTGCTAGTATCAAACTACAAAACAGTTATAACTTTCTTATTCTGGAAAAACAAAATTGGGTTAGCTTAAATATTGATGAAGTTTAAATAAAAAAAAAATTTTAATTACATTTTCAAAAATTAAGTAGTGAATGTAAATGTAAATGAAGACGCCTCTTTTAAATTTATTAAATTCACTTGGGCAGAGATTTGAAAATTAAAAGGCAAAACCCCAAGGGAGAATGGACTACGAGTGAGCTTTTATCTTGATATTCACAAACTAGTGCGCTAGTTATTAAGAGCGATTTTCGTCATTGTTTCTAGTATATTTTTAAATCAAAATTGATCATCTCAAGCAGAAGTATTGGGAAATAACCACTTGCACTCAACGTATCAATTTTTACGAAATGCTATCTTAAATTAAAAATAAAAAAGCTATGATTACCTGAAACATTAAGCTTTTCAAAATATTTTCTTAAGTTTTTTACTACAATATGGTTGCAATAAAGCTTGCTTGAGGTTAAAATATTATTATTTCGGTTTATGGGTGGTTATCAAATATATATATAGTTTCCATCTTCTAAATTATTATAACAGACTCTTCAAAATATATAGTTTGAGTAATAGTTATATAAACCAAAAAACCATTTGAAATATTATGCCTATTAAACGAATTTATACCAAGTCGAGCAATAAATATATAACTGTACAAATTCTAAAGCTATATATCAATTTAAATTGAAAAAATGTTCAAAACTTTTTGTCTTGCAAGACAGCTTTTTTTTCCAAATCCTGTATATATTTTGTTATCGACAGCAAAACAGAACAAAAAATATGCAAAACCCCTATTTGTGCATTCTAATTTGTTGTACCGCATATATATAAAGGTGCATAGATGCATGCATGCATATATGTAATACGAGACTACAGTATATAGTGTGTTTATAAAAGTGGAACAAACTAAGACGTTATTATGTACATAATGGTGGAATAAACAAAACTAAAAATCCAATTTCCTAGAAAATTTTCTATATAGTTTTTCATCTATAAATATACAGTCGTATAGTTTCACCTGTATACTCGCGTACGTACAAACACACTATTTCGAAATAAACATAAATTTAATCGAAATAAAATTAAATTGTACACTATTATTACTTTATGTTACTACATTTACCACTGCTTCTACTAATTTTATCTATTATTTTCCCGTTTTCATTCATACACTGTACGTAGATAGTTTTTTGTGCAAGATGAGCAAATAATACAACAAAACACTAATCTATATATAGAGCGAAAAAAATTTAAATTGAAAAAATTAAAATTTTTTTTAATGCCAAATGGATGAGTTTTGAAAGGTAGGAAAATTAGTTTTGCTGGAAAAGCACTTTTTGTTCGCTCCGTATACACGATATTCCAAAAGTATTTTTTTTTTGTATTGTTTTTGACAATTATAAAATATAAATTGAAACAGTCTTCGAAGAACTGTAGATAATAAATTTCCAAATGAAAAATTTTATTTATAAAAAACCAAAACTTGAAGATTAAAAAGCTTTCAATTTGAGTTGTAAGAATTTGGCTAATATATAAAAGGTAATTTTTCACCTCGGGGAGGGGGAGTGGCTTTTCTATCCATAAAAAACGATTTGATTTTTATATCACATATATTGAAGTCTTGTATATATGTGTGTGTCAAAGGTCGTCTAGAAGGCATAAGGTAGTTTTAATTAGATGAAACATGAAAGCTTTTCCTTTCGCTACATCTTTACGAAAAGCTCAATATACATAATATATAAACCGATATTTTTTGTATACTTATTAAATGTTCCGTTTTGTACACAACATCAAGAACAAAAAAGCTTTTATCAAATAACATTAGATAATGATATTTTTTTGTATTTATAGTTTCAAGATCCTTCTACATTACTCGTATGGTTATACATAGTTTCAAGAAAAATTCAATTAAATTAATTTAATTTGGAATTTTCATTATAGTTGTAAATGTGTGGGTTTTAAGTATAAACATACGACGGTGGTATTCTCATACATACATATTAAAGATCTCTTGTATTTGCTTTTTGTTAATTAAAAAATTATAATTATTTTACGACGAGCGAGGTACATACAATTTATGCTCGTAATATGCTAAGGTTATGTACACATATATGTAACATCAACATTTTTATGTTATTTAGTTGCTTTTTGGGTAATTTAAAAACACATTTCTTGTAAAAGAAAAAAGTAAATCATATTTTCTCGTCATCATTATGGAAATTGAATTTATTTTGTCAAAATGTAGATATGTTGTATGTACGTACATACATATATTTGTAAATACCATTAAAGTACATAATATTTTTGGCAAAATAAAGACGATTCGTTGTTTTTTTTTCCAAAAATGGTAATGTAATTTATCCATTAGAGGATTTTCGCTTTTTCCCACTCACAGTATTTGTTTACTCTGCTGTATGTACACATTATACATTTGGTATACAATGTACGTATATATATGTACATAAATCCTAAAACATGAATGATGTTTTGATGTGAATCGAATAAAATCAAAAGATAATATTATTAAGATCTAAACATCTTAGTATTAGAGCAAATTTATGTCGTATGTTGACAGAGGAGAACCGCTTTTTGGTGGTTAACTTATATAAGCAAATTATGTCTACTGAATAAATTACGAAACGAGGTTATCAAAATACTAATGAGTAAACTTCGTTTTTCACTTTATCATGACGAGATAATATTGTATCAAAAGTACATACTGTAGTCATAAAAGTTTATTGTGTCATACAAAACCATTGCAAGGTAAAGCTTTTATAACAAAACCATTTTATATAAATTAAATAGTTTGCTTCATAAATAACTTCTCAAAGAAACCATCAAAATGCTTTTTGTCGAATTCATAGTTGATAAACTTTTTTCTATAATACTTAACAATGTTTTTAATTTGAAATCTTTCTACAAAAGAAACGAACAATAAGTATTCAATGTTAATACTATTACGGTTATAGTAAGTATAAAATTGTTTGAAGGTCGATACACTTATACACCATTTTGTTTGACCAGATTTTATCTCAGAACTTTGGCAGAAGATAAAAGTCTGTGAAGCTTTCGCCATATTCAGAAAAAGACCGCATAGAACAATATTCGTTCTCCTCGAAGAAGTATTTACAATGCTGTGTACAATTGGTACCTAAGCTTAGATAGTAAGATTTTTTAAAAAAAAGCCTTAAAAGTTGCAATACTTTATCGAATTTTTCCGGTAACTTGAAATTTCTCTAAACAACTTTTTCACATACTTGCGACCTCGGTACTTTTTCTGGTGGAGTTAAATATAAGCTCTTTACTGGCCATTTTGTTCGGTATGGTTAAATTGATAGTGCTATTCTAACCAGTGCACTTCCAGTAATCAAACCCGTATATAACAATGCAAAAAAATATAAACAATGCGCATACATATAGTTTTGGTACAGTTAAGTGTTCAAAACGTGACAGCAGTGATTTGGTTTTAACGACAATCGCAACTTATATTCGAGTTTACAGAGCATAATCTTCAATAGTTAAAACTTATATGAAATGTTGAGTTAAACTACTCCTTTTAATCTTATTAAAATTGTGCAGATATCGTGCCAAAACAACCATCAAGTTTCGGAAATTCATCGACTTTTATGGTCTTGGCTCGCTTATCTGCCTTATTAGAAATGATAAATTTTATCGAACCACTTCTTTCGATTATTTACTGGAACATTATTTACTGGAAAAGTACGATTGAAGTCCGGCTCTAACCGAGTTTCAACTGAGAACTTACGGATCATTTGTACGTATTGGCGTCTCGTATCAGTTTAACGAAAGCTTTTCACACACACGATTTTTTTTATATCATCCAAAGAATTTTAAGTTTTTGGTTAAAGGTAAAAAGCAAACGCGAGACCACAGTGTTTTGAGAAAGTTTCTTAACCACAAAGCTACAACCAGCGACAAATGAAAGAAACAAAACAAGATGAAACATAGCTTAATTGTAAGTCGAATACTTATATATATATATATATATATATATATATATATATATATATATATATATATATATATATATATATATATATATATATATATATATATATGTATATCCTTGTTTAGTCAGTCTGTACTACACCTAGCTGATGGTAACTGATGACATCTTCATTCTTGGTAAGTGAATTCGTATTTCGTCACCTAACTAAATTTTGTGCTTTAATACTTAGACATCTTCTCGTCTAGACCAATTAGTATCATTTGAGGACTTTAATTCACTTGCAAACAGTACCAACCGAAAATCGAGCTTTTAAAAGTTGTAGTTTAATCGTAAATTTTATCAAACCAATTTTTAGTGACCTTTATCATATACTCGTAGATAATATAATAACTTAGTTGACACACACATCGTTTCACATCGATCATATAGTTAAGTCAAACATTATATAATCTTCAATCCTTAAAGCTAACTTTACGAAGTGTATGTCCATAAAATAACTGTATCAAAGTCTGATGTAAATACGATAACACTTTCGTCGAGCACAAAAGACTATTCAAACCCAGTTCCTTATGTATATAAAACCATATTCAAATGCTCTATATATACACAAATTGATTGTATTTTTATTCCAAAGTTTTGTCCCACACAGCCATACTCACACACACACAGTATTTTTTTGTTATGCCTCGGTCCTCTATTGAAATAAGACATTTTTTATTTTCGTTTCGAAGAGATCCTTTCATTGAAAAATTCTTTTAATATTTGTTATCATGTTTTTTTTTCTTCATTATTTATCCAGCAAACCAAGAAAAAAAATGAACGGATAAAGGATATGAAAGGATACAAAACTTTCCTTTTCTTTGTGAATACAGACATACATACATATATACATAATAAATACAACCATCTCGAGTCGTTTCTTAATTTCAATTCAATTTTGTTCCATTTCGGGTACATTATTATTCTAATTTCATTTTTGTTGTCAGTCGTTTCGAAATGAAATTCTAAGATTGAAGGATTCAAGATTTCTTTTCTTCCTATACATATGTACCATTCATTATTATTATTATTTATGATTATTTCGGAACGAAAAACAGTCTTTCGAAAACTCTGTACAGTAATAAAACAAACAGCATATATACACATACACATCTCTCTATATATACCGTCTAGATACATAATAATACACACAAAACAAGAAGAGGATCTTATGTAGATTTCCTTTGTGATTTTAAGACATATATTGTATATGTGCTTTCGTTGTTTCCATTTTATGATAATGAAATCATCAGAGGGTAAGTAAACAACATATATAAGTAAGCGAACGAAAAAAGCTGTACATATATACACATTGCTTGCAAAGCTGTTTAATAAAGTTAAAACAATTTTTAATATGGTTGGTTGTGTGCTTATATCTAAAGGTATATGTATACATAATCTTCAGAATAAACAGAAAGAAAAAAGCTGTTATCCTGATTTATTATACCGTATATCCATAAGTATTTACATATGTACATACAAACACTTAGTTATTCTCAATCATCAGCATATAATTTAAGTAATTCTATAATGTTCAAATAAATATTTCAAATTAAATCATTTTAATTATATTCGTACACAATTACCATTATAAAACAAAGGAACGATAAAATAAATAATATTAATTAATTTCAATTAAAACCCGTCACATTAAATATCCATATTTTAATAATATGCTTTAAAAGCTTTGCTCTTCGCCATACTATCGATGCAAGACGAGCAGCGCAGAGAAACTATAGTAGGGAGACCAATCGGGATTGAGCGCTTGATTTGAAGAAATATATTCAATATAAAAATATATTATTTAATTAAATTGATTGTAATAGGGAATTATTATCAATATTAACTATTATTATTATATATAAGGCAATTGATTTGGTAATGATCTTCATTGTATACATTAAAAATTTAATTCACTTATATAAATAAATAAACATATAAACATATATATATATATATATATATATATATATATATATATATATATATATATATATATATATATATATATATGTATATATATATATATATATATATATATATATATATGTATATATATATATATATATATATATATATATATATATATATATATATATATATATAAATATATATATATATTTATATATATATATATATATATATATATATATATATATATATATATATATATATATATATATATATATATATACATACATATTATAACGAATATGCCTATGTCAAATCATTCAACGTCAAATTTGTCAATAGTCCAGTGGTTATAGTACGCGCACTCTGAGGATTTTAAAGCTAGTAGATGGATTTCGCGTGAAATTTTCATACAATTTTACCAAAGTGAACTCAGAAATTAAAAATTTCATTTCTGTTTTCACTAAGCAGTACTCAGTTCATTAGCGCAAAAACTATAGATATCTCAATGCACCAAAGATGGCGCGCAAAAACTCTACAAATTTGTTTCACGCGAAAATAATGATTTGAACCATTTTTTTTACGTGAAATTTGAACTGTTTGAACATTTAAATTCTCCAAAAAAAAAATTCATTCCTTTTTCACGTAAAAATAAATAATTTTACTTTGAACTGAGTACTAGCCTTTGGTACGAATCATTAGTCGCTTTACAATCGCGTGAATTTACTAAATTATCGTAAATTAATTTATTAAATAATAAATATTATAGTAAATTAAGCAAGAAAACGAACTACTATCGGTTCACTAGCGGGTACTAGCAGTTGGTAAATTGGAAAGCAACTATTATTTTCGTTTGATACAAATTTGTAGCGTTTATGCGCGCCATCTTTGGTGCATTGAGCTAACTTTAGTTTTTGCGCTAATGAACTGAGTACTGATTAGTGAAAACAGAAATGAAATTTTTCATTTCTTAGTTCACTTTGGTAAAATCGAATGAAAATTTCACGCGAAATCGATCTGAGTACTGTAAAAAGCATTATACGTTTAATTACAAGTTAAAAACGAAGAAAATATCATTCGCAGAACATATTTTTTAAAATGAAAAAATTTACCAACGTTCATTAACATAGAAAAATTGGTATTTCCAATCTGAATAAAAAATTATTGTGACATTCAGTATGTAGTCGAAAAAATTCTATACACAGTTAATTATTTTCATAAAATAGTAAAAAGATTTTTCAACAGATGGTGCTTGAGTTATAATTAGATTTAATAAGAGATGGCGCGTCTTTTTTTTGACATAAAATCGTTTTTACGTTTTTTAAAAACAGAATGTAAAATAATGTTATGTAAATAACACGTTTTTATATATAAAAAACTGTGTAAATTTTATCGTGTAATTTTCACACCCTACAGTGAGTACGCGGAATATTAAAAAATATTTTTATGATCGAGTTTATTTTGGAGAGCGAGACATGAGGATAATAATGATGATCAAATGAGGAAAGAAATAATATCCGCTCGTTGTGGAAATACTTCTATGGTTACGCAGGGAAACATCTCGATTATTACTACACCGAAATTTATGCATCACTATACATTGCTTGTTGGAAAGATCTAGAATACCAATAATTTGTATATTATAAGCAGTGCTAAGTCGCCGTATCGGACAAGTTTAATTTTACCCAATGAAGTGTTACAGTGTTTAGAAGTGAAGTGAAGACTAGTATCATAGCCCTCACCAGTGACAAGTGACTAATCTTTCCTATTTATTGAGTGATTTGAATAAAATAAAGTTTGACTAAACTCTGGTTCCGCGTCAAAATCGTCAATAAACCGGATACGAACCGTTAGAGCCGTAACAGGTGGTGTCAGAAGTGAGTTTATTGACAAGTACCAACGCTCAAAATTAATGAGTCTAGTCATTCGCAACTGAAGGGAAACTCCGTAGACGGAATGTGGAAATAGGTGATGCTTAGATTACGAACAGTAATGAAAGAAGCACAGGAAAATCTCAATGAAGCCGTGTTTGGAACAGAATGTGAGCCAACCAAAAAAAAAACGATTACAGCAACTCCACCATCAGTGGAGCAAAAAAAGACGATTTTGCCTTTAAGAATGTGTCTTAGTTTTGACATCTGGTAGTAGTTGACTTAAACGGCTGTTATCTGAGAAAAAATAGCCTAAATTTGACTTTGAACTTTAATTATGAAAAATGAAAAATTAAATCCAATACAAAACATCGATTCACAATCCATCCTTTATTTGACTACGTTTTCGGGCATAGGCTGGACCCTCGTACTCTGATGAGAGCTTCAGCTTTTATCTCAATGATTTATTTTCTTTATTTTTCCTAATTTCCTTCTTCTTTTCATTTCTGTGGTGTTCTGCCACATCTCAAAACTTCTTGGAGTGGAAAAAGGTGTCAGAAGATACTCAACATCTTAGAATTTTTTTAACACAAAATAAGCATTCTCATGCTGATTTTTTGTTTTTTCGTTGTCACTTGCATGTGGTTGAGATTTGATTGAAACGTGTCGTATTTAGTGAGCGTGCAGGTAGATTTGGTGCCTTCCCCGAAAGACAAAAAATTTAAGTTAGGTCTAGCTTTTTCTTAATTATAGTGTCTTAAACCAACAATTATTATAGTGTCTTAACAATTCTGACATAACTGTTCCCGCTGTTGACTTATCCCGAAATGGTAAAGAAAATGGGAAATTTCTAGTTCGAGTCCTAGTGGAAGTTTTTGACAAGCGTCTTTGTACTAATAATATTTGTATAAAGAATTATTTTCTTTCAGTTTACACTATTGCTCGAAAATTGATGGAGGGCCCCTCAATTTTCTAAATGTTCGATTCTTTATCACTGTCATCTTAAACAGCATTTTAATTAATAATTCATTCGCTTACATTTTTCAGTATTTAAGGTTCATCTTGATTACGATCTTTATAGTTACAAGTTGCATAAAATTTGTATGGCTTAATTTCACTTTTCAAGTGATCGAATAGGCTGTTGTTGATCAGATTGTGGCTCAGAGCCATGTCATGCTCTAAGTATCAAAGTTCATTAAAGTCTCATAAATCAATTTTTCCCATTTACCTCCCTATAATTCTTATTAAATGTCATAATTAACAAGTTATTTGTGACAATGCCTGCTAGTCAAGCTTTTTTCAATAAAGCAAATTCAAATGAAATTTCAAAAAAAATTAACAAGATACGTGTTTTGGTTTATAAGTAAAAGCAAGCTTCTAATTCAGTTAACTCTTATTTGATGTTGGAGCTTTTAACATGGGTGAGTTTCAAAACAGACGATTACGCTTTAAATAAGTGTTTAGCTGATTACATAATTGCCATGAAATGTTTTGGTGTTAAAAATCACCCTCAATATACAAAAGTCAGTATGTGCTGGGAATGATTTCCGATTATGTGAAACGGACATAAGTCTTATTCTGATATAGAAATTTAGTAGCAAATTTTTTTAGAAGGATCTTTAATTTGGTAGAAGTATATCGCTGATTATTGATTTATATGCTTTCATTTGAAACTTAAAAATGCTCACCCTAGACAGTCGCAGCCAATCAGTCATTCAAGATTTTAAACCGTTTTTGTGGTTTATGCTTTAAGTGCCATACGAGTTCTTTGAGTATGTGATATCGAGATAACATGATATTCAAGAATAATTGTTTTCAACATAGTATGTGTTTTATGAACACCAACTGGTTTTCAAAATCATTTTCTGTGATATAAACAAGACCACAATTACTCAAACTTGGTAAAAAATGACAAACATAATAAAAGATTTGGAAGCATTTAAAGATAAACCAGCTCAAAATTTAAATCTGTGTTCAAACCATTATGAGTAATATCCAAACAACGAACTCAGTTTACTCATATACCATATGACGACATTGATTACGCCCAGTACCATAGTTGATTACGCCCAGTACCGTGCAAAAGTTGATTTTTCATAGAAGATGTATAAATGGGTAATTTGCAATGGAGTTGGATCGAATGGGATTTCAACTTTTACCTTCAACCAAACGATTTTAGACTACCGATAATCAAGTAATGTATAGTGTAAATTAAATGATCAATTTTTGTTAATGATTCATTTCAGCTGCTGTTCAAACTCGAAATTGGTTTTTAGCATGTGAATTCATTCCACTTTACCTTGATTCAAATACTATATAAGAATAGTTTACTTAAAGCTCTTGAGTCTGTCTGATAATGTTGGTGGCATTTACGTGATAATGTGAAGGAGTTGAGATTGATTAGAAAGCTAAAACGAAAGATGAAGTCTTGTATTATTATAAAATAAGATTGAACTGTATACTGATTACAACTATTCCCCTATACATATAATCAAACTTTATAATTAATCATAAATCGTATGGAAATTTTAATGAAAAACCATTTTCATAATCAAATCATCAAATCAACCATAAAAAAATTTCAATTAACTTAAAATCCAAAATATCTCTACAATAATTAATTAACAATTTTCATGTAAACGATATAAGTTTGATTATTAATGAATATACGTTGTATGGGTATGTGTTGAGAGAAGCAACGAAAAAAGCACAAGAAAGCTTATTTATTTATACATAAACAAAAAAATAATAATAATAAATCCAGTACACACTATATGTACATGAGAACTATATATACACGAAACAACAACAACAACAACGATGAAGAAAAAGAAGCTTTATTAATTGAACTAGAAAAAAATAATAACAGTAATAGTATTATTATTAAGCATTTAATACCAAAAGTTCATCTTATATACATAATACACATACACAAGCATATATTTTCGTATATAAAGATGGAATTTTCCTATCGTACGTACCAGTAAATGTTTAATGAAGATGAAAATCATTACTAACACAAGAAATGAGCTTTTACACATACATACATACTTGGATGTATAAAGGTAAAGAAGCAAAAAAAAATGAAGTTGTGATTTTTGGAAAATGAAAATTAATAATTGATTTTTCTGGATTCTCGGTAAGACTAGAGTATAGCTATAGGTATAGTGTTAGTATGTGGTCTATATATGTATAATTTTTGTGTATATAGATCTTTAGGAATGATGATGGTTTCGGATAAAGTGTTATGTTAGGAGATGAAACATATAAAAATAGAAAGTTTTATAGTGAGAACTATATATCGAACGATATTTATGACTACAATAAAAATCTTTTCTGATATGTGTATATACTCGTATGAACCCATTTCATTCGGGTTTCTCTCTTCTGTCTCTATATATATATACATTTCGATGGAAATCCTTTTGGGGATCCTATTTATTTATTCACTATATACGGGTATATAGATAAAGGTAAAACTGTTTTATATTTTTGGGAATGAAAAGTGTTGGGAAAAATTTTGATTTTTGTTTTTTATTTTTTCAAATACATACTTGGAAAATCTTTGTTTTCATCATAAAATTATATGTTTGATATAATATAATTATTAAGGGTAGACACACACACGTACCTATGTACATGTTACGTAGTCAAATAAAATAGAAATTATATTTAGTTTATTTTATTAAAGGATGTGTATTTTGTGGGATAATTAATTTAAAAATTTTGTTTAGTGTGTGGTTTTGATAAGTGTTAAAAAATTAAATGTATGGGAAGGCATATACGATAAAGTTTGCTAATTGTGTTATATCGGTTTTTGTATAAACGAGTTTGTTTACTTTAAAATTTATATTGATTGTCGTTCAAATCAAAATATCAAACCAATATTTACAGGATGTTCTGATGTGTAGGGTGGTTATGGTTTGAAGATATTTTGGTATATTCTGAGGTAAAATCGTATAAAAATTCGCCTTTACTACAAAGTGTTTTAAAAAGCTCCATACTTTCAGACAAATACTTTTTTAAATGATGCGTTTTTTTTAACCTGCTGAGACGAACTTTTTTACTGTAGTCGTCAATACTAATCCAACGATATTCTGTTGTAATCAACGGTATCACAACGAATTGTTCCCGTTAGGAACAGCATCTTTTTAAACCATTACAGAAAAGTTTCAAACTCAATATGAGATTATGATACCTGCATATCAGATTATTTTGCTAAAATAACAAAATGCGTTTTTAGCTGATTGTGACCCTTAATGCACTTGACTGTAAGAAAATGTTTTAGGCTGATAAAATCAATATAAATTGTGATAAATCTTATGTCTTTGTATAAATGGGTTTAACAAGATGTTATAAATGTGGGATCACAATTGCGCAGTATTTTGTCAAATTTCGTCGAGGTAAGTTATAAGCGAGTCTTAGTGTTAGGCAATAAAACAGGAAAAACTGATTTACGATTTGGAGTTTTATATCTTGGTAACTATAAAAAGCCACGATTCTGCCAGTCAATAACCAGGTGGAGTTTTAAAGCATATTCTGGAAATCTTAAATTTAAAAGTAATTTCCAAAAATGAATGGAACTAACAAAATTCTGATTGTTATTACTTTAATGCTCGTGTAAATTGCTGGCGTGTGTGTCAAAAGTTAAAATATTTGTATTTAGTCAACAAAAACTAAAATGAATCTAAGTTGTCAAATCATGGAAAATATCATGGAACAGTTATTTCAATCCCATAACTTTCTAACCTAAGAAAACCAGTAGAGGAATGTGAAGCTGTTTTTGAATGAGTAGATACCAAAAACAAGGATTTCCTTTCGCATAACAATGGATTGCGAACCGGAATCCCTAGATAGTGTCCTTGACTGGCTTAAAAGTATACATATCTTACCAATTCAAAATATTTCGTCCCAGACAATTATGGACATTGAATAAAGAAGTAAGTGCTCCAAACAGCACTGCAGATTAAGCTTTGGTAACCATTTCTAGGCTTTGGTGTATATATCGCAAATAAACATTTTGAGAACGACGATGTATGTATATCAGTGAAATTTCAAAAATCACTTTTATGAACTTGAGTGCATTTGCAGTACCATCAGTAAAGCCTTTGAATCATGATTAATAGTGTTATTCATTTCAAATGGCATTGAGTTTGAATAAAATCTATCCTGGCATTTCGGTTCATGTCAAAATTCTGTCCGATCTTAATAAAATTTCGAAAATTTGGGCTTCCTCAACTTTAAATTTTGAGCTCCTTTTTTCAATACTAAATACTTATTAGTTTATTGTTCATTATAGATGCCTGTTAGGAATCAATTTGCATTTTAGGCACAATTAATAGAATTGCATTTTGCATCGGTATTGTTAAAGAGCCATGATTTTTTGGATATTCATTCAGTCAACTCAAATCGCCCGTTTTACGAAAGCAGTGATAGATTCCGTAGAGAGTAGAAAATACTTAACTAAGTCACAGCACACATAATTGTCGATGATTCGAAAATGCTAACACATTACTACTTACATTGTTAACAGAAACACATCGCATGAAGCTCCATAAAAACTATTGAGTAATGAAATTTTTCATCTTGACAGAGGTGTTTCTGCAAATAGGGTATTTTAAGTTGTTTCAATTCCCAGTTCTCTTTAAAGTTTATGTTTAATATAATTAAAACATCAGACACAATTCAGAAAGCTCATACGTTCATTAATGTTCAAAAATATAATTTCGTTGATAAACTTTACATAATACGAGTATATACTGTATTCCATTTGCCTATATATCTAAAATCGGTCATAAAATTTTGCTGGAATATGATCATGGTTCTTGTGTTTCTGTTCTATAAGATTATATATTACTGATTGTATGCCGACTTTTTTGATTTCGTTACCATGACTTACATAAAATTTCTCATTTATTCAAACGATAATCAGTAAGCATAAATGATAGTCCAGTAAATTAAAAATTCTACTTTAAGATGCAATTCGATGGGCCAAATCTTCTTCTAAATTCAAGTTATTTTTATCTTTTCCAGCTACTTGTACTATAGGCATGGTTTTTTATCCTACATTTCAACCAAATAATGATGATGTCAAATTCTCCTAGTAGTTGTTGCCGTGTTTTTTGTTATCTGACAATTTACAATTGAAAATTATATTTTGTTTGATTGTTCAAACTCTGATTATGATTTGCTCGAGTACCAATGGAACTGTTGAGACAAATTTAAGAAAATATAATTTGAAAATTTGCTGGTTTGGCACTGGTCGAATAAGACGAATTAAAACGAGTGTATTGGCACACACTCCTATTTTCTGTTCATCAATTTGTCTATTTGCCGATCAGATCTTTATAATACATATGTTGTTTATACCACGCTTAAGGATTACACTTAAAAAATAAACTGTTTAAAATAACTTTGAGCTTTCGTTGACATAATTGTTAATCGACAAAAAATTTACTTTTACTTCATATCCATAAAGAGTAAGAAAAAAATATATCTGCGAGGAACAAAAAAGAGAAATACCTAAAAAAGAGTGTGGCATGGGTAGACACAATTAAAACGAAAACTATATGATGGAGCTTTATTTTTTCAAAGCAAATAAAACAGCGCAAGTGAATGTTTTTTGTGGAAAACCAATATTTATTGGGGCTATCAATTCAAATAGAAATAAATTCATAGACATATATATGTATTATATCAATTATTTTGTATAGATGTAATAGTGAGTGTTAAAACCCATTTTTTCCGTGTGCCTTATGATTTTTCTTGGAAACTACGCTAGTATATGCTTTCAGACAAAGTTAAAGCACGCAATCCATAAAATTTTAGAATTTGACTTATTCATTCATGAGTGGATTTTATTTTATTTGGATAGCTTTTTAATTGGTAACATTATATACACTTCCCGAGTATATATTTATAATGTATTCGATCAACCAGCGAATCAGTATAGGCTCTTTTTCATGATTTGAATTGACTGTCAGTAAATATTAAAATGGGACAAAAATACAGATTAAATACTTCTGTAAATGAAACAAACACTTATCTCAGTCAAGCTAGACTGGAAAAGTATTTGTGTTTGTTGTAATGTGACTGCCATAAAAAGTATGAAATCCAATACTTTTTATATAGTCGCACTAGCACTTCTACATAAAAGTTGTGTAACACAAGAAATGGCCCATGCACAAATAGCCCATATTTTATTTTGGTGTGTATATTCGTCGGATCCATATAAAAACTAAATTAAAATTTCTCAACTGTACTATGAGAAATAAGCAGCTTACTAAACATTCAAATAATAAGTTCGCAAAAAATAATTAATAATTTTGTTGGTTATGTTGCAGAAGCTGTCAAAATTTAAATGTTATAAAAATGTATTATAAATAAATATACGAACAAAGACGTTGGGCTTGTCTCTTAGATAGTTTTAAATTTTGTTTTCTCTTCGTCTTTTTTGACTGTCAGTCAATTTTTATCATGGAATAGAGCCTTATAAAACAACTTTTCAAAAGCTACTTTAAGAAGATGGCTAACGCATCCATAATACAAAGTATTTTATACTGTGAAAATTATATTCGTTAGTATACGAATCCATCAAATTCTTGATTCTTGAAAATAGTTTGGACTCATTTTGTTTGGCCATGGCCAAATAGGTTATAAAGTAGGCGATAGTAAATTACAGGTAATATATGTTGGTCTTGGTAATATTTTCTGATATCACAAAAGGTTGAACACGTATGGTTTAGATATTCATATCAATTTTGCTTCTTGCACTAAAAATGCTATTTTTAGCCTTGTAACATATAAGTATTGATAATGTGGTATTGGATAATCACAGTAGATAAGAAGTAATGCCTTCTAAATTCATTCGATGTGCGGTACAATGGATAAATCGCGCAATGGGATAAATCTATCTAAACATGGTTTGTTTTCTAGTAATTTCTCCTGCTATGACCGTAACCTCGTATAAGGTTGGGCCAATAATTTCGGCCCATATCCATAAGATGTAGCCATGTCTTGCACATGTTTTGAAATTGTTTCAGTTGATCTGTGTTTACTCACGTCCGTAAGGTGTAAAAATCGCTCCTCAATTGCACCTGTTTCGTCAAACAATCTAATTATTGTTAATTTCATTTAAAATTACTTGGCTTATTGAAATAGTAAGATCGTATTGAATATCTGGCAAGACTCCTTTAAAAATTGAATTTTCATTTAAATAGTTCTAAAGAGCTTCATAAGCCTTCGATATATAGTGCAACAACTCAATATAGTTTCCCCGATTATTTGATATAAAACTTTCATCGTGACCTTGAAACGGCAATTCTTGAGTGCCTTAGAACCAGACGGTATTAATATGTGCAATACTTAATTCGTGTTTTTTTAGTGCCGTACTTAAATGATTAAGATCACCAACTCTATAAACCTTCCAACCAATAATAATAAATTTATCTTTAAAGATACCAAACATGGCCAGCAAAACATGACCAGCAAAATAGTTTATTTAAATGCTCATAGCCAGTTATCCACTATTTTTAGTGTAAATTGAAGATGGAAAACGATTTTTCATATCTGGTGTAGGTCTTCCACTTTTTACTATCGAATTTTTTCCTCCAGTAATCGACTAAAGACGACGTTTTAATCAATTTTCGACGACACACGTAAAATCCATTCTAAACTAGGCTCACTCTAGATAATATTCATTACTAAGTTTGCAACCAAATGTTCTGCTCAATTTATGCATTTGATATAAAGTGACAATCCAATAAAATTTTCTCACTGTGTTGTCAAAAACTAGCTGTCGAATGTGCAAGAATACAAGTGTTAAAGAACGAGGAACGATTCAAAATATGTTTCATGTCCATCTGACGCCTGTATTTTAGTGTGAAAAGTTAAAGTGTGACAAGTTATAAAGTTTTTTTAATATAATCAGTTTTTTTGGTTGGGTGTTCAGTGAACACTTTTATATATATATATATATATATATATATATATATATATATATATATATATATATATATATATATATATATATATATATATATATATATACATATATATATATATATATATATATATATATATATATATATATATATATATATATATATTTATATATATATATATATATATATATATATATATACATATATATATATATATATATATATTGCTAGTATTCATCTACATATGAATAAAGACATCCAACTGCCTTTCAAATTTCCATTTACATATTTTATTTTCATTACTCGTATATTTCCAGATTTCCAATCAAATCAATATTATTTTTCAATGCTCCAAAAAAAAATCTTAACTTTTCCAATTTTCTTTTATTCATGATTTTCATACAGACATTTTTATTTATATTATTTTTTTTATATATCATTTTCAATATGAATATGGTTAAAAATGAAGATGTACGACTTAAGAGAGAAACTTTTCTATTCTGGGAATGTATTTTTCATCTGAACTATACATTTGTTTTTCCTTTCATGTACATATAAATATATATATTAAGACATTTTTGAGTATCTTTCAAAAAATTTTGACAAAAAAAAAGAAAGAAAACTTTCCAAAGAATAAAACTTTTTATTTTATTTTATTCGTCTTGTGTTCATGTCTCTTGAAATTTTGAAATGGTATAAAAATAATAGAAAATAGATTTTTCTCATCTCGAGCTGAAGAGTAAAATATATTGTACATATATAAGAAAATGATATGAAAGAATTATTTAGGATTATTGTATTGTAAAGTGGATGTCTTACTTGTTTATATAATAGTGAATTTGTTATATACAAAAAAGTACAAAAAATGAAGCTTTTGAGACGTCTTAATGAATGAGAGTTTTGTTTTGTTGTTCTGTAGCTGTTCAACAGGAGGAAAATAAAGGTGTTTCAGTAAGTTTTGAACATTCGGTGATAGTCGATTATTTACACTTTACTTACACATATTTCGAAAACATTTAGTTTTAAGCTCAGTTTGTAAACTTGTGCTTCTATGGTAACTAATATAGTTAATTTTCAACAGAACTTTTCGATATATTTTTTGATGGACACAAATGTTTGAGTAGGGAAACTATTTGCTAAAACATCAAAAATAATGGAAACCTTTTCATTCAATCAAGAAAGGGAAAGCTTTTATTAGATTATCTTTCAATTCTGTTATTGAAATGTTATTGGAAGACTGCATACAAATATTAACGACGGTTGTTAAACAGAACATTAACTGATTGGATATCGACATCCTTAAGGTAATAATATAAAGCCAACAAAATAGACATATTTTTGTCAATCACACTCTGACGTAATTGAAACACTGGTATTAGCTTTTTTGCTATCTCGAGGCTTTTGTAAAAGTTGACAGAAGTCAATTGTGCGAGATACACCAAACGTGCGTTAAGCATATAGCAAAAAAATTTGTTGTGTAAAAACAAATTGACACACGTCTCTCAGGATATGTCATAATATTTGCTACGATTCTTATCTTAGCCTTTGCAACAAACCATTCAGAAAATTCATTTTATCATAAGTATATAGAACATTTATTGATAAAGAAAAAAAGAGCTTTCTTAAAAGCCTCTGAACTACAGTACAAGTGGGATAGTTGTTGATGTGGGTACAACTGATTCCTAAGTAAAATGTTATGGAATGATCGAAGGAGGATCTCGAATTTAGAACCAAAATAAAGCTAACCGAAAGAAGGGCTATTCCACGAACTTCACCATCAATGATTAAGAGAGCAGCAGTTAGAACAATGGAAGCTGCTGCTCGACTAAGTCTAAGTAATAACAACAACAACAGCATGAGCAATATGAAAAGATGTTACACAACCAAGAGGAGCAATAGAAGTCACTGGAAGAAGAGCTGTTACAGTCACATTACTAGAAATTCTTTGGGTGGATTAACAATTTGGTGGACTTCGAGATACATTCAATACTATAGAGTAGATTACGTCGAAGTGAAAGTGCAAAAATTGGTGGAACTATTGTCCCAACAAAATAACAAAGCGAATTCAACGAGTTGCACAGTGAAACCGATAAACTGCAAACATGTTGATTAATCTTTTCAACAACAGTGGCAGTGGTACCAAACAAATCAAAACCACCCTCATTTGAAGGAACTGGTCTGAACTAAAAGTTCAAAATCAGTTCGAAATTGCAACTGCAGAAGTTGCCAAAATCTAGCAGATCCTATCTACCGCCAAGTACATCTACAAAAAATTTATGGAAGCCTTAGAATGTATAGGTTTTCTATTGCATACTGTTTAAAACAAGGAAACTAAATGTATCGAAGTCATTGTAAGCGTTGGAAAACGTCAGCGTTTGGCTAGTGTCATAGCCTCCACTTGTGACTAGCGGTAGCGGCTAATCTTTTACAATTTATAGAACTTATATAGTGTGAAGAAAATAATGTTGAAAGTTTGATCAGCGTCTGAGTCGTCAACAATCCGAATACAAACTGACCAGAAACGTAACAATTGATTGCATAAATGAATACATAGCATTGTATAATAAAATCATAATTGTTATTTTCAAAAGTATAAAAACCGCATTAACACCAGTCAAATCAGACAATCAAAACCGGACATGATTAAATCGATAACTTCTATTTCAGAAATACGAACTGAATAAAACCGTTGAGCAATAATATGTTTGACTTTCTTATAGTACTTCCACTTCTTTATGTTCGTTTGAAATCATTTGAAGCTTAGACCAAAACACTTCTTGAACGGTACAGGTCTCAAAATTCAGTAACTTCCATTTAGAGGTTGAAATTAACGCTCAAAAATGGGCACGTTGCCAACATTTACAACGAGAGCCGCAGACTGCAGTCAAAAAATTAAGAGGTTCTTTGCATAGTTACTAATGAGATAACTAGACGACAGCTAGAGCTTTATTAATATAAAAATTAGTCATACTAAACCATTCATGAAGATTGCATACCGGGAAAAAAACCGGGTTTAGTAAAATTATTCTAATAAACAACAGTTGAGGTATCAGATCGAATCCACCTGGGTTGGAAAAAGGAAAAATTTGGTTTTTGAACTGACCATTGAGAAAGAATGTAGACACTTAAAAATGGCAGTAATTAAAAAATGAGTTACAGATTGATCCAACATACTTCACATAACAGAAAACAAATGATTGTGCAACCTTTCCCGAAAAAAATACCATGACGTTTATAGAAGAATTCGAGGCATGTTGCAAAATTCATCACAGATTGATGAACGATTTTAAAAGTTTGGTAATGTAGAAAAGTACACTCTTACCCAACGGTATCTCAGGAGTCAAATAGTATGCCTTAAGAACTTTATTGTTACTGACCAGAGATAAAAACAACAGCAACAAAAAAGCAACGAGTTCCAATTGGCGCTCCATCAAGAAGATTTAATACACTGGTTCTGCAGGACCATCCATATCTCATTTATTAGCTTATATTATGTATCTCTCTCTCTCTCCCTCATAACATTCAATTCAGTGATTTAAACTTTAGGGAAATTCAACTTTTCGTTTTGTTTTGTGCAAATATGATTTCTAGAGTCATTTAAAAGTTCAAAATAATAAAAAAGCTCTACATGTTATGTGCTTCAGCTGAATACCATATTCTTCCGTTTACTTCTATTTTATGTATTTTCACCGAGTAACATATGGAATATCTATATAAATATATTTTCCAAAAATTAAGAATACCCATAAAAATGTAGTAAAATACGAAAGTTTCGTCTTTCTCGGTAAAAACGAGAAAAAATAAACTTTTTTGTGCTTTTCTGTCTTTTTGGGTGGTATATGTGTGCTCTCTCGTTTGATATATGGTAAATGTATATATACACATTTTGTCAATTGCTTACAATTTTCGGTTTATTCTTCTAGATTTTGTTCTTGTGTAAAGAACAAAAAAAATTATTTTCTATTAAACTTAAGAAAAATAAAAGAAACAGTTTTTTTGGTATATGTAAATATTTGAATTTATTACAAAATGAAAGTTTTATTAGTTTTTCTCTATACTTTTCTGTTAGTTTTATGGTGATTGCTTTCTATTTTTGGGATATGTGAACTGTGGGTACAGTGTTCGTACACATATATGTGCAGTGTATTCAAATAAAATTTACCGACACAGTTTACTCAAAGGTGTATGGAATCGATAGTTGAAATATTTCCGAATTGACAATGGTATCGTACTTGGCTATCGTTCATCTGAAACTGGAATATTAGAACTCTAACGCAAACGCCTTTACTAGCACAATTCGAGCTTCAACGCCTTAGTGAAGCATTAATGGAATGATTAGTAGTTAACAGCAGAATAATAGTGGCAAGATTTCATTCAAAAATAAGAAACACAACCACTATTCAGCACTACAGGAACATCGATTATAATGATAAATGGAACATCAATCTGACTGGTTAATAATGTGTTTGATTCTATGCAAAGCAACAATGGAAAAAGATAGTAGGTTGTCACACAAAAATATAGATAAATATATCTGGACATCTCCTGATAGCAGAACTAAAACTTAGATAAACGACGAAACGGTTAGCCAGGAATTCCTTACATTACTGCTAGATTTCTGAACAATGAAAGTAGCAGATGTACACAGTAAACGCATCAACTGGTAATAGCAAAATAACACGTCAAGTAAAGAATATGGCAAGGAATGATCCAACAAAATTTTTATGGCTGTCGAACAGGCAGCAGCAATCCA
Source organism: Tipula lateralis (assembly GCA_963932295.1). NCBI lineage: Eukaryota > Metazoa > Arthropoda > Insecta > Diptera > Tipulidae > Tipula > Tipula lateralis. Next base: position 174,765,599 of record OZ010736.1, on the reverse strand, counting down.
AAATACACAACAACACCAGTACTTAAGGAAAGTCACCAGTAAAATTTAAACCATACCACCTATAAGAGGTTTTGTTGCTAAAGACAAATAAACTTCCAGAAGGTCCCTCTGCAGGCAAAGTATTAGAGCGCATAATAAATAACCGATTGGAGAAAGCTGTGGAAAGGGCCACAATTGACGCTATCCAACACGTTATTAAAATCGCAAAGGAAGCGACAGATAGTAGCTCTGCATGAACTGCAAGTACCGGTGTACATAAGGAGGATTATGAAATACAAAGTCACGGGTAAAGTTCCTCAAGGATCAGTATTGGGCATTTCCTTTGGAACTTTATGTACGATGGCGTCTTGAGGCTCCACTTACCTGATGGTGTTGAGATCGTGGGCTTCGCTGATGATGTTACCCTTATTGTAATATCAAAAACCATAGACAGAATAAGGGAGGTGTAGGTTGACCATTATAATTATTAAAATGTGGCTGATATCATTTGGACTACAGCTGGTTGACCATAAAACCCGAGTAGTGTTTATACCAGTAGAAAGTTCATAGAAACTGTAAATATGGATGTTGGTGGAATTTTAATTCCCTCTCAGCCTTAATTGCGATAGCTCGGTGTTGAAATTGACGTATACGCATAAACTTTAATGCCAACATAACTGCAGCCCATTATGCCCAACATTGGAGGGCCAAAACAGACTCGAGGGATTCTGTTGGCAAATGTGGTAACAACCATCATCCTATATGGATTACCTGAATGGAGCGAGGGACCTGCATGGAGGTTGATAGTTTATTGTTACAGGGATGGTCCTCATCGATCTACTTACAAAGAAAAGGAAAGAATGGTACCTATACCGAGAACAACTAGGAAATAGAGCGGCAGAATGGCAAAGGCGTAAATATCGGAAAAAGGCCAGTACACTACCTGTAAGATGACATCCATCGAAAAGTGGATAAATAAGCGACATGGCGAAGTTAATTACAACCTGACACAGTTGCTATTCAGAATGTCTCACCTGCAATGGATCACAAAAAGATGTGACACGTTTAGACAAACAGAAAAGTAAGAAAGAAAGTTTCGACGAATACTGAAATGGTTGTAGCCTAACACCAAAAACAACATTAAACTGCATAGAAAACCCAATCAGTCAGACATATAGAGACTGAAATAAAGAGGAAAACGAGGAGATATGTAAATTGGTCATACGCTGAGGAAATCACCAGGTGACATCACTAGGATGTCATTAGACTAGAATTTGGAAGCGAACAATTCCTGGTCACCAATATTAAAACTATAGCAACACCCATCCACAAATGGAGCAGAAAGTGAAAAATTGCATTGAAAGGCGGAAGAACAATAATTCTGCTCAGATATTGACAAGGTATATCTAAACACAATACAACAATAAAGATACTCGCAATAATTATCCTTGTCAAAATCTCTCTTCCAATCAATGCAAAATTAAGAAACAACCAAGCTGTCTTTAGACCAGGAAGAAGTGGCACTGATCACATCAACTCAATCCGTATCATCAATGAACATTCGACTGAATATGGAATCACGTTTTGGAATAGTATCAATAAATTCCTATATGGACGTGAGACATAAAAACACAGAAAAAGTGAGAAAGAACCATCAGACCTAAAGACCGACATAGAGAGGCAAAAGAGGGATGGATTAGCCATACGATAAAGAAATCATCAAGTGCTATAGCAATAATGTCATTGGTTTGGAACCTGGAAGTGAACTCACAGAAAAAGTGAGAAAGAACAGTCAGACATATAGGCCGATATAAAGAGGCAAACGAGGGATGGGTTAGCCATATGGTTGAGAAATCATCAAGTGCTATAGCAAGGATGAGCGAAACAACTTGCTAAAGCATGAGGTGAGATAAAATCTTTTTTCCTCAATAGAGTCAGATGGTCCAGCCTAGTAGGTAAAAACTGTGTCTCGAAACCTATTCAAATTTCCAATCACCATATTGGAATGAAAGCTTTATAAGTCTCTAGTATTGTAGTTGATGTGTGTTGTTTGTAAAATATTTATTTATCGAGAACGTCTATTTGTTTGGCAAAAACTTTTTGGTTTTCCCAAACCGAACCAAATCTATGTATAGATAAAGGAGACAATACAAGCGGAAAAAGCCAAAAGTTTTTTTTTCTCAAATAACAAAAAAAAAAGTTTGATTATAGGTATTGTTATTGTTATTATTTTTATTATTATTATTACTATTATTATTGTGGAAGATATTGTCAGCGAATTTATTGAAAATTTTCGTTGCTATTGAAAATGGCGAAAAAATATTTGTATGCAAAATGGGAAATTCACATTACGAAACTTTTTTTTTTGTTCGCCCTCCCCTTTTTTTTTCGTTCCACCAAATATATATCCTCTCGCTATATTACTCGATTGATTGCAGTATCCGTTTTTATTTTTATTTCCGGTTCATTTTCAATGTATATTATCATTACGATTTTCTTGTTCGCTTTATTAATCAATCAACAAGATAAACAATTTTCAATTCAATCATAGAATTTTCAATATACTCGTTTATATGGTGAGAGAGATGAAAAAAGCTTTTTCTTTGGTTTTGGCAACAACATCAACAAAAACAACAGCAACACGAACAAGCGACAACCTAAAACGAGGAAAAACTTATTTCTTCTCGATTTCATTCGTCTGTTTGATTTATTGTTTGCCCTTGTATTTTTTTTATGAGGTTTTTAATATCTATTGGTCTGATAAACATTACATCCGGTGATAATTTGTGACCGGAAGGAAATTATCTTTTATTATATATATATGTGTGTTCTCGTGTATATATCTAAAACAAAAGATGTACAATTCTATATATACATATGTACTTACTTTTTTTTTTTTTTTTTTTTTTTTTTTTTTTTTATTAAGGCTTGGCTCCAATAATTGACAGCCATGTCGCCACATACAATATTTACATATGTACTTACTTGTGGTGGATACCGATCAGGTAACGAATGTAATGCCTCCCGATACACAGCCAAAGCTCGTTGTAATTTCCCTTGATCAGCATATAAATTGCCTAATTGTAATAATGATGCTATTCTAGCGTTTTCGTGTGCGTCACGATCCCTCAACCCCGTCCCATCCAATTTCGAACCTTCGCGCAATACGGCCGCGGCCTCTTGACACCTGCCCAATGCTATCAACGATGTTCCAAGATTTAAATATGCAACTGAAAATATATAATAAGAAAAACGTCTATTAACTGATCGATAAATTTCTTATCAATTCAAAACAGAAAACGGATATAAAAAAAATTTATTTTTGATTTTGGTTTAATAGCCTTTCAATAATATTAATTTATATCAGTTTTTATATTGAAAATATCACAAAAAATTAAGTCTGTGTGTAATGAAAATTCAGCCATTCATGGATTCATCGAACTGTGGAAAATGATCAGTAACCTAATTTTCGTTATTTTTCCCTCCTCCTGCCATCGATGTACTTAAAATATATATATTTTGCCGAAAATCGAATACATAAAACACTATATATAGCTTTACGGTACCGAGAACACAAAAAATCAGTCGAGTGTGGCTAAGGAACAAAAATTCATTTTGTTGTTGCTTGCTTCATAGAATATTTTGTCGGTTTGGTACTTTTGTGTTTGATAAATATATTTGATGGGTATTTTAGAATACAGCATTAGCTTTATACTCTACTCCTCTGCGTTATACTATATATTATTTATTTTCTACCTAAATAGCTTAATATGGTAAATATGTTCATTTGTGTAAAGCTTATTAGAATTTATTGATGAAATAAAAAAAAAATATTTAAGGGTTTTCGCTTGATTTGGGGCAAAAGGTTTTTCATTAAAAGTGATGAATATGAATAATGGATGCAAAGGATTGTTGATGGAATTAGAAGGGTTCCCTGATTTCATGATGAGCAGGTATATACAATTTGTTTTAATCAAAATCCTAATTTTCCAAAATTGGAAAACTTTATTAAATAAGACTTATATTTCATACACCTGTTTACTTTACTTGAGATAATATCGTTTGTAGCACTTCCAACTTTTACGCAGATAAACTTGAATGTCCTTCCGCCGAAGCCAATTAGAGGACGTACGGTTATAGATTCAACTTGCGTGTATCATTCGTCATACTATAATTCTGAAGTGAAAGAAGGATGAAAACTCGTCTAGCCTTCAGTCTCAATTGAGATTTGAAACCAATAACATCCGCTCTAACTGCCGAAGGTTTAACCATTGTGCCAACTGATAGGTCAAATAATATTATATCGCTTTGATATGAGGACAAATATTAGCATGTGTTCCAATTCGATTCCAAGTGAAGACGATGTGTCCCAAGGCTATACATTGCTACTTAGTTTAAATGATTTGCTAAATCTAGGAGTTGGAGAAAGCATGCATGATGTAATTTGCGATAGCTTATGTTCTCAAAGTAGTAGGTACATTCTTTCCTCACAACGAAGCTGACCATGTTTTGATTTTAATAGGGCTGGCTCGAGTTATCCAAGACTATCAGCTTTCAAACTATTTTGTAGCCAGGAACTATTATCTGGTCATTTCAAAGCTACGAAGGACGTTTTGTACTTGGCAATGTAATTACTAGTCTAATAAGGGCCAGAGTGTCTAGAAAGAATAAAAAACCTTGGTTGTTGATCTTGGATGAAATAAATCAAAGGACAGTTAGTATACGCTGGTTCGGTCAAGTTTTATGCTGATCCGGAACGAATAGTGCAACGTTTATAAAGTAAGAGATCTTGACTAGTATGGAGTCAGATTGTTACTAGTCGGGGACGATGGACCCAACGCATAGATAAGACCCATGGTACCTATAAATTGGTTACCGCAGTGTAAAGAGACTGCTCGTGTTCAAAATCGATGGAGTCAGACTGTTACTAGTATTAAAAAATGAGTAGTTTGTGTTGTAATAATCTGATTAGGCGGTTTGAATATTTTGTATAAAAATTAGGCAAAATGTAATAGTCAGACAGATTGACGAATACTGAAATAAAATTAATGCTTCGAACAGAATAAATCTGGAATTGACAATTGGCAGAATGAAATGGTCTTAACCCACCACTTGAATCCACCAACGAAGCAAGAACTACTATGGAAGTTTTATATAAGCTCGATAATTGTGAAATTTTGCAGAGTACCATTAAAATGGATAATATGTATAAAAACCAGTTTTTTCAACACAACAAATAATTCTCACATTTATGAAGCTTGACTGAGCCACATAAACGATTATTGAAGTAACTGACCAGGAAGACTATGATCGGTGACGATAAAGGCAAGTTTAATCGCTGTGTATACACTATGTAGCAGAAACAAGATATAAACAAGAGGTACAAGAACAAGAGGTACATTCAGCCTGCTACATACATATTCGAACACTTCTATCCTGTCAAGCTCAACCTTACCTTAATCGGACCATAGATGTCTGCAAAAGATCTAACAAGGACTTCGTTGATTCGTCTTTTTTTCGATATCAATGACTTATTGTTTGTTAAAGTCATACAGCCAAATGGATAACGTACGGCTTTATAACCAATCTGCATAGACCATCTGTATATTGCAATCCTCAATGGCAGTATATATTACATGTAACATGGATCCTCCCGTGATATATCTTGGAGACTATTGAATCACATCATAAAAATCATACATTAAAATTTTTGCGAGTAAAGCTGAAGTTTAGTAATTATGCGTGAGAACCCATAAACTGGCTTTAATAATTCATCATAATATTAACCACTATTAACAAAAGAGTTTAGATTTAACTGAGAACTATATGCTTAGAAGTGCAACCCATATATTTTTTTTTAAATATTTTCAAGAGCTTGAATATTTATTATCTTTCATAATTCGTGGCAGCATACGGTAGGTTACAGTATAGATAATTCATGCCCAAGGCTAATTTTTAAAGATCAAACAATGATTAATTTCCACCAATCGTTTGATGCGGCCTAGAGATAATTGGCTCTCCAGCGACTTTCTCAATCATAAAGCCGAATCGCTAATAATTTTCTGTCTCTCTCTCTCTCCCTTTCTATCTATCTATCAAACTCTCTCTTTCTCTCTGTCTTGCTCTCTCCCTCTTTCTCTCTTTCTTGTGTTCTCTATCTTTCTCTCTTTCTTGCTCTCTCTCTCTTTCTCTCTTTCTAAGGAGAAGTACTGGCCTTGGCATCTACTGTATATTGTATAGGTGTTCGGACTATAGGTGTCGGACCTGTGGTCCGAATACCTTTATGGTTTGGAGACATACTTTTATATTTATCAAGTGGAATTAGGTTCAGTTACCTACTGTGTGATTGCAGTTCTATCATATTGTTGTCGACGATAAAGAGATTGTTTGTACTTAAATTTAATCAGTGCTCAGTTCTTGGAATAATCTCTGACAATTTGTACTGTATAACAAATTCTTGAATCTTCTCGGGTACAACAAAAAGGTAACGGTTATCTCGGATATTGAAGGCAACGATGTTGCAGACAGTTTGGCTTTAACTGGTTTTCGCTTGTATTTTTTGTTTTTTGACGTCCGCTCCTTTGTGCATAATACATAGGTACGTAACAAAATACGGTGGCCGGACCTTGTTGGGTTTAATCCATTTGCAGTAGAATTATAACAATCAATCCGGGGATTGTGAAAAACACTTTTTATAAATCGATGAAGAAAAATCCTTTTCAATACATAAACATATTACTAAATTCTTTACTTAAGGATCAGAACTATGGAGTCCGAAATACGAGTCTGAAAGATGGTAGGCCCATGAATACCTCACTATAACAGGGGACGATATATGTATCATTGACATCGTCAATCGTATAATCGAATGTTGAAAAGTCGAAAAAGTCTTTTGTGGCGTTAACGAATGTCTATTTGTTAAGTGATTTACAGAAGCAACATATTGGTCATCTGAAATATTTAATATTCTGAAATCACTTTTGAAACTGCCATACGGGGATATGACAAGCACTAGTTTTTTAAGAATCAAGCTCGTAATTATTTTGTATAGTAATTCTAATTATTGAAGCTTTCTTCTTTCAGGGCCTATATACCATTTGACCTATATACCATGGGACCTTTATACCAGTGCCTATATACCATTTTACTCTGTGCTTTCTAGTAATATACACCATTCCGCAACTTGATAGTGCATGGCGATGAAACTATATTTTCTCCTATCTGCAGAGTTGTGGTTTGTGCTCTATGGGTAATAAAAATAGCATCGATCTGCAACCTTACTAACAATAATATCTAGGATAATATCTTTTGTCCAGGCAACTCTTATCTTTCTGAACCGACTGCAAATTTTTTATTTCGTTCTTAAAAGAATTCGGTTCAAACACATGAATCGGAATAATTATTGGCCATTTTCAGTTAATTTGACAATGTCGACATAACTAACTTTATCGATGAACGTTTATAAATTGGGACTTAATTATAATAATGGGCTTCCAGACATGTTGTAAGTTAAGACAACTCTGGTATCTGTAATTCGAAATTTATCTAACTGCTTCGAAATTTTGGTGAAGTCGACACAATTCTGATGTGACCCAAATTGAAACAGAAAATACTATCAAACGAGTTGGAAGTGGTGAAAAGCTGGCTTATAATTGAATGAAATGAGGAAACAATACATGGTTGAGCTTTAGTAAGTTTAAAACATTAAATAGAAGATCACAGAGAATAGCACCCATGAATCATAAATATCGCTTATCGAATTCCACTTCACTATACCTAGTACCCCAGACCGCCTAGGTGGTGCAGTGGTTAAAGCTGCAGCAGTTGGAGCAGGAGGTACCGGGTTTTCACCTTCGATCGTTTAACCGGTGCGATCGGTGGTGTAAAAATGAACATATATCTGGATCCCCTGTCGTGTTTAGAATCCATACGCCGACTCATCTTTCATGTCAGTACTATAGGCTGACATGGAGCTATGCAATGCGCAGATGGTTCTACGAAAACTCGGACCTATAGGCCGTACACAACAACCTAACCTACCCAGTACGCTTTACATATAGTTTACATGTAAATGTAATCTATTGAAACGTAAAAGAGCTACGATGGTATCAACATGGTCACCTGTGAAATACTACATCTAACAATACATCTTCGTAAGGATGTCGAATTTCTTTGTGATAAGTAGCATGTGATGATTCGTTTAACATTGCTTCAACTTAGTTTGAAGTAGCCACCCAATTCATGTCCATGGACATAAAAGTTTGAAAAGAAGAAGAAACGAATAACCACTTTACTATATTAAACTTATTTTAGCTTCAAAATTGACCTTTTGAAACGAGTTAAAGTTTTAATTCGTTTCCAAATGTCAATTAGAAACAATCACTGTAATGTTGACAAATCAAAAGCTCTCAAGCCATCAATTACTTTTAATCACTTCAACTGCGATGAGGTTGTATTTAACTGCTAACATTTTGAATGGTCGTTTTGTCTAGAATCATTTATGAAATAACCGTAAGCACATCTTGACAATATGATTTCTTTAACACTATCGAACTTAAGCTCAACGATAGAATATTAATTTGAATTTATTGCATCCTATTTATGTCTCGACTAAGCAATACTCATAATAAATGTACGGTCTGTTTAACGGTTGACATCACACTCCCTATCACGTTATGAACCGCATATAAATTATTTATTTTCGATTTGGTATAATGCATAATATTTTTCAGACCGTGTATTGGTCCAGACATGGCAAATGAATTCCAAATGAAAGTCATTTTAGATTAGTTCAAGTGTAAATTATGAAACCAAACATTATTGTAACAAGTAACACAAAATATCAACTCACGCAAATCTGCCAAATTCAATAAATTTTTTTTAGACTTTTCTCACCACTCGAGAAATCCACCCCAATCATTAAATTTATTTGCTATTTACCATAAACCAAAGTGACAGTTAAGTTAAACCATGACTTTTATATCAAAATTAATAAAATTATTTTTAAAATATAAAACTTTTACGATTGGAATGAGATAAAGAAAAACTTTTGGTGGCTTTTAATCGTACATAGTACACACACACACACACACACACTTAAAGATCAGAACAACAGTCAACAGCAGTTAAAATATAAAATCTTAAGATGAACAAAAAAAAAAGTTGGGGCTAATCGGAAACGATGCGTATAATCGAAAGCACAAAAAAGCGCAAAGTTGTAAGTAAAAAAATTTTTTTTTGTTCATTTTATTATACGCCGGTTATGTAGTAGGGAGCCCTAACAACATCATAAATTATTTTCGGTTTTTATGTCAATAATAGCAAAAATCATATTTGGATGAATGATTTTTGTGTATACCATAAAATAAAGCTCATAATTTTATTAGGTAAATTGCCTTGAACTCAAACTTACCAGCGCACACACACATATATATATTTATACAAAAACGCAAACACAAGACATGACGAAGTATATAAAATATCCAAGAAAATATAATATCTTTAATCTTGAATAATTATTTTGGATTTGTTCGAAACGAATATCGGATATAACACAAAACTGTTGCTTTCTATATACTCGTACATACAGAAATACATTAATTAGATTAAATCTCTAATCAAAAGTAATTGTTCTGGTCCATTTTAATTAATTTATTATGTGTATAAGCATTTAAGATTTTACCAAGATTTATGTACGTATATTTTTGGCAAACACATACACAGTGTTAAAAATTGAGATAAGTGTGTTTGTTGAACACAAAAGCTTTTATAAACACGAATTTGCTTTATTCAAATATCAATTAATCAATTTGCTCTATAAAGACATATATATTCGTATAGATGGAAAGCTCGGTACATGCCATCTTCTATATATACATAATATATATGTAGAACAAAACCGACTTGTAAACAAATTAATTAATTTTTCGTGCCTATTCTGGCAAAATTGTGCAGAAGATGCCGCATAAATTATTTACGTGCGTTGATATATGATTTTCTTAATTAAATATTTATCGAGCGAATCATAATTTTATCTTGATTTGGAAGGTAGCTTTATATATACATGTAACAGTGTACAGTAATGTGATTAGGGGGAAATTGTAAAAACAATCTGACTTTTAAGCCTTTATATATAGAGATGGAAAGGATTTTTCTTTGTTCGTTCTGCTTATATAAGGAAAGAATCGGATAAAAGAGAAAACAAAAAAAAACTTTGTTTGTTCTTAGGAAAACAGCAGAGATAACAGTTTTTTTTGGATTTTCCAACAAGCTTTCTTTTATTTCAGTTTGTGTAATGTAAATATATGAAGCTTTCAGTGTTAGAAGTAATGTCTATATATGTACAATCTTTATATACTGTTTTTAAACATACAACTTTGCTTTATTATCCCAGGAGCTTTATAAATCTTCGAGTGCTTTTACGAAAAAAAAATGAAACTGGCGTAAAATTTCTAAATTTAGAAACAACAAAAAATGCTGAGTACAGCATTTCCAATTTTATAAATGTTATAAATAAATTAGATAAATTTGTCACATACTCGCGATTTATTTGTAATTTTTGTGTGACATGAGCTTTTACGAAAAAAAAAAAATTTGATTGATATTCAATTATTGGTGGTCAGGCCAAAAAAACCGACGTCATGTATTAATTATTTATATCCAATATTTTTCTATGTTATGATGGCGCAGTTGGATATACAAAACTTTTTACCACTGTTCACTTCAAAAAGAATGTCAAAACTATACACTGTTCTTCAAAAATTGCGGATACTACCATTTTTTCCAGGAAATATTTGAAATAAATAGAACCATACGTATACTCAATTGGCTACAGGCTAGGGTTGGAGCGGAATAAATTATGCGAACAATTATTCATCCAAAATCCCATCTCAATCAAATAATTGATAACAAAGTTTGCAACTTAAAAACGGTGCGGCCACGTAGAACCATAAGCAAGAAATGAGCTTTTAGTGATATAACGGATTCCGCATATCGTTTTTTGTATGTCCATTATACTCTGTCATATCCAATAGACCACGCCACAATTCGTTTTAAGAAACTGATATGTATGACAAAATTGAAGAGTCCGAATTTTAAAGAAATAAAAAATTTGAATTTGACATTAAACATTTCAATTTTGCCCTTGTTGTTTCTGGTTTGGGTAATTAAATTCAACCTAAAATGAAGCGTGTCCTGAAAAATTATTAATATTGGTGTAATGTACCTTTAGCATATAGAAACAGACCAGATAGAGCAATCTGTTGTTAAGACTGCGTCGGTTAAAATTTTGCTAAGGAGAGCATTACCTTCAATGTTGATTAGGCAGGTTCATGGACAGCTATGTATCCTAGTTGAAATGCAGAACTCATATACTAGTTAATGCCACTTCTCAAGGCTAGCACGGAACAAATCAATAAATATATGTTCAAGAAAAAAAAGGAGGCTTTCTTGAAGGTTCTGACATGAAGAGAAGACTCTGTACTCTGATTTTTAATCTATGAACAAGAATAGATTTTGGGCCAACATCATTTTTGTTTTTTTGTGGAATATTTAAAAGTGTTCTTTATGATTATTGTACAGATATTTGAGTTCTCTTGATCAAATAATCTCAAATATAGGTTTGGAAAGGGCTGTTGTTGAATAGTTTTAAGGATGAATACTGAGACTTTTTACTAGCTTGATTGTAATCTTAGTATAAGAATTAGTTTTTCCGAAATTTGAAATCAAATGATAGTTCCATATATATACTCTTCCAAAATCAAATTAAATGTAAAGCTCTGATATAAACTATTAATAACAAAGCTTTTTATTGAAAGTTCATTGAAGAGCTTTAAAGGACCTGAGCTTTTCAATTTTGGAACAGAATATCAAAAACTTAACACTACTATAAAAACAAAATTTTTCAAATGAATAACTATGAGAGCTTAAGAATTTAAAGATTTATTCTGATATTATTTTTTCTCACCCAGCTTAAAATGAAGTCTAAGACCTCATTGAAACACGTTGCGCAATCGTCAGCATGTTATTATTTCTCACTTTCATAAGCACGCATAATGCTGTCGATTTAGAAAACTTAAACACTCATAATTTATATTCTAGCATAATCCATTGGTGAATAACAACAGAGATTCTTTCCAATTCAATATTGTCTAACAAATCATTGAGGATTTGCGCAACCACAGTATTTAACAATCCAAAATCAGATAAATATGGTAATATGACAAGAGGTCTTAATTTATAATATTGGCTTCCACTATTAGGAAAAAAGAGCTTTTCACATACAACTTAATAACAAGCCAGAAACCTAAAAATATTTGGATAAAGTTTAGTAATAAAAGGAGGTGGTTAACAATCAGAACCTATCGTTTTAAACTAAACATGGCTAACAAGGCAGTAAAAGCTCGGTCTGCTCATCGATATTCTGAAAATAAAATTCATAACTTGAAAGCTTTATATACGATTGGTGTTATAAGTAAATAATCGCTGATAATTTAACCAGATGGCGTAAACCGGTTATTGATCAGCCATTATAAGTTATTGATTTTATGAGATTTTTGTATTTAATCTTGTTAACCTGATTACCAGATTAAAATGTACGGTCCGTCAATATGTGACCAATTTAATTTTAAAAATTCAGTACATCAACTATTGTTATACAGTATATAATAGAAAATAGGCTTACTTTCTCGCTTTAGTGCGTTAAGTGCATAAACCATAAATCTCCATTTATTTTATCCAAGTGTACTGAGTTCTAACCTTTTGTCTGAATATCCGCCATATACAAATACATAATTTGCCGCTGTTTACACCTTGCTTTATGATATGATATCTTATGTTAGACTTAACACTATTTGATCTGTCGGGACTGTAATTTTTAAAGTCATATAACCCTTATTTTTTTTAATAAAATAACTCGAACAGCCGTATATGGATACCTACTGACCATATGGTCAGTTTAATGGATTTATAATTGATATAGGTCGTCTTTAACTGCAAAGACAATTTTATACGTATTATAAACCTGGTTTGACTCCACATTATGTTTCACAGTGAAAGGAGTCGGGTGATGTAGTTAATTCGACTCGATCTGAGAAATTTGTATAGGGTTGTCTCGAGTTAATTATACAAGAATGCACTATAATCTTAAACTATGGTGATATTTATGCTAACCCTATTTAACCGTCAAGATTAAGTGTTCTTAATCTCAGCGAAAATTATACAAGGTGGAAGAGATTGAAATTACACACAAATCATGGGCGAAGACCAACAGAAAATGATTATGGTGACTTGAGTGATTTTGTGGTTTAATTGCAATCTCAAATAACCGATTATTTATTGTGAAAAGCATACATTTAAAGGACTCAAAGGACTGGAATCCCCATACTAAAATACAAGATGGATATTGGGCTAGAAGAAACGCTAAAAAATAACATGCGTTTGCGTCTCATGTTAAAATGTATTTTCAGAAATAACGTGCCTTAAATCGTGCAGAAATAACGTGTCTTAGTATATAACGTTTAAATGGGAAAAGCTCCTATTAAATACTCGATTCGCTTATAAATGCGACTTGACAGTTTGTGATATCGCCCAACAATCATGCTATGTATAATTTTGGAACCGTACATGTGCTTTCTGTTGCAATATTGTGTTGCAGTCCTGTTAGATACTGTACCAGTTTTTGGCAAAATTTGTATCAAATTTTCATGCAGTTGACACCAACCTTTTTCAAAACGAATAGTGGGTTAACGAAAATGTAGCAACGCTGTTGTACTTGAACCTGTGTAACAAGTATTGTGCACAACTGATTGACCAACCAAGTTAAGGTGTATAATAAGATTGGCAAAAAACACAACCAAATGAATCATATCATTTGCAAATCGCTTGAAGAGAACTGTAAACCCATCCGAACATTAATTGATGACATTTAAGTGGAATAGACGCGGAGAAGCAGTTCCACATAAAATCAAAATGAAATTCAAGTCTGTGCAAGAAAATTTTTACTAAGATGATTTGTTTTGACACGTGATGTTGTTAGGAATAGGTCTAGTTTAGATACTTGTTACGGTCAATGTGAAAATTATATTTTCCTTTATTGTTGCATTTTTTTATATTTTATACTATGCAATCTATTGTTGGGGCTGAAGGCTTTTTCGCGGTTTGCTTATTTACGTCCTATACTTTACACATTAATGGCCAAATCGAGGACAAACGGCTATATAGGTCCGATTTACGTAGAATCATCTGTGCAGAGCAAAGCTCCATGCCAGCCTATAGTACTGACATGGAAGATGGGTCGACCAATAATTTCTGCACTCTTACAGGGGATCATAGATGTTTTCATTAACTGACCGATCGTAATCAGATGGTGAACTTTTCCGTTTGCATTTGACCACTGAGCCACCTAGGTGGTCGTTGTGGTATATCAGAATCTTACTAATTAGCAACATTGTTTGAATTTAATCATTAATACTAGCAGTATATCCTTTATTCAAATGTTTACCTTCTTCTATTTCAGCAACATCCACAAAATCAATTTATATTATAAAGTGTACCTAAAGCTTTGGCGTTCAGAATAACTCAAATCAATCGCAAATTAGCACACCCTTGTAATTCACTAGAACTGTCGCTCCATGACTATTCTTATATATACGAATCGCGCAGTATATGAACATCAATTCCGGTAGCATATGCCTGATGAGATGAATTTGATCTTTTAGATTACGCAGTCATTCAATGACGTCATTATCAGATAGAAACCGGCCTAGTGGATTACAAGATAAAAGCAACAACTCCGAAGTATATAACTCACATTCAAATTTACATAAAGCAACACGCTTCAAAGTTTTTATGCTTAAAGCTTTGTTGTTTTTAACTGAACCTTTCAAATCAAAATTATAACTAGAAAATTGACACAGTTACATCAGTCCATTCGCGGATAAATTTGCCCACATTGACCGAAAATGAAATACCAAACTTTAGTTTTAATACAAAACAAGAGCTTTTGCAAACCATTAAACTTACAGATTAATTTAAATGGGAGGCACCATATACTTAAACTAGTAAACACCTGTTCGTTCACCCCATATACCAGTCAAAAAAGCTCTAACATATTTACTTATATTTATTGATTGTAAATTCAAGAATTTCGGCACATGTTTGAAAATTCTATATAATGGTGAGCACGCTGTTAAATTCCTATAAAAATCTCAAATATATTGTATACATTCCAGAACATTGTGTATACGCAACAATTGAACCTAGATAATGTCAAAATAAATAATTTCAAACAAAACCATTTTAATATTTACAATTGTTTCAAGCATTTCATATAAATCAGTTACCATGCAAACCCATCTTTTTGATCTTCCGCCACAATAAATCTTATTCAAGACAATTTCGTGTTATTTACATTTTCTTTTGATATTTAAACAAGGTTTTCTTTAACAGGATTTCTCCAACTGGTGTTGAAAATCTATATTATTGTGTGAGCTTTTTGGGCTACAAAGGATATAATATCACATATAAATCATTGCATGATACAAGTTTATAGTTTGTCAATCGAACCTATATGTGTATAACTAATACAGCGAGGTAAAAGCTTTGGCACGCAACGCAAGTTTAAATACAAATTTTCCGTTTCGGTATAGTTTCATATCGTCTGGTTGTGTAAACGTCGTCTACATAATATATTTTCTAATTTGATAACAAAATCGGATTTAAAATAAATATACAAAAAAAAAAAACAAAATACAAATAAGCTAATTAAAATTAATTAGATCAATTAAATTTGTTAATTTCTATTTAAATAACTTATTTGCATTAAACGCGTAACAACAAACCAGTTTACCTGTTACCATTAAAAAGTAGAAAAACAAATACACAATGTTACGGTGGAACATGTAAATGAATTTTTTTTTATTAGGAAAATGGAAAATATATTTACATAAATTAACTAAGATTTTCCTTTTTCGTTTGTTTCTATGTGCGTGTGTATATGTATATGTGTACAGAAGAGCCCAGTATTTGTTGTACTGGTATAATGTGTATATGCGGATATACTTTCGAAACGATATCGAAGAATGAGTCGACTGAGTAGTCAAAAGGCGAAGGAGCAGATGACTATTAACAGAAATTCCGAATTTTATTTTCTCTGCTATTATTTCGCCGGCATTCTTATATTTTGAATGCCAAATTATTATTGTGTACATTTTTTTGTGTATTTCGGTGGAAATGGATGAAATAAAATGAAAATTTGAATAATAATCCGAAAAAAATTTGTGTAATAAAATTCACTGTGTGTGATTTGTATTTTTGTGTGTGGCTTCTTAAGATTTTCGTATTTTGGCGTTGGTGTGTCTGTATTTGTTTTACATATGTATATATGATGAGACGATGAAATACACGCATTATGCATAACAATATGGAAATGTATGAATTCTTTGTTCAAACAATTCGTACACACAGTGAAAATTCGATTAGATCGTACCGAAATTTTATTTCTGACACGTTTCGTTTTTTTTTATTATTTAAACGATGAAATCTTAATTTTTTTAGATTAGTCCGACTTATATGTGCATGTATATATATATGTGTCTAAATGTACCCGTTTATGTGTCATAGGGTTGGGGTACAAACGAATATGTTTACCATACATTACATGTTATTTGTCTAATCTAAATATTTGGATTGTGTATATATGCGGTGTACGATAATGATATGAGCATGTTTATTGTATTAAACAAATCCAGCACGTATAAATATTTATATATGTAACAGGTGTCGTTCTATATATGTATATGCTATTTATGATGCTACGTTGTACAATATTCTTATCCCTGGGCAAGATAATTCCTTTTCTGTTAATATGCCTTCAAATTGTTTGAATTTTATAAACGAAATATATTGGAGACAGTATTGAGGTTTAATGGAATATTGAGCTTTATCTGTACTAGCTTTGGGATGAATATAAATATATCAGAGTGTATACTAAGTATGATACTCCAACAATTAAAAAGTAAAGTTCGGTAGTTATTGAGACGCTCTCATTTTGGCTTAGATTTTACTAAACTATGATTAGTATTCCTGATAATTAAAATATCCCGCAACGAGCATCCTGATTATTGGTATCAATATCAAGAAACGACGACATATACCTACAGCGGTAACAGATTCAACAAAAAACTATGGGATAACTATTATACGGATAGAAATTGTAGGTATCAATAACAAAAACGAAGTCACCACTGCCCCAAAATCAATCATCTTCCGTGTACAAGCGCGATTTTTAACTTGATGTGAGCGGATCCGAATGTTACATATTACGAATTCCTTTCAATCAAAATTTACCATCTCTCGACTTATCCAAACAAAGGGCTTTGGCACGATTCATTCCACTGGAACGACGTTTTTCAGTGGCAAATTAATTTTTTAAACAGTTTCGGAACTGTATAGAAGGATACTTCAATAAAGGATACACGATTGAGAGATAAGAATATCAAGACAACAAATATTACATTCCATATCACGCAGTGCTCAGAACAATCATAGTGTAGAGGAAGCATGGACCACCCAAAACCAACTGATAAAATTACAGCAAACCGGAGGATTTAATTTGCGAATATGGGCCTCAAAATGTCCCCAACTCCTTGAAGGTGTAGATTCAGACTTGAGATTCTTGGAGCCTATCACATTTAACGACGAATCAAAGTCAGTAAAAACACTGGGTTTAATTTTGAATCCAGACACCGACACGTTTGAATTTAAGGAGAATATCAACACTGACTTAAACTGCAGAAATGACCAAACGCAAAATATTATCTAAGTCTATAAAATGGTTTTCTCCTACTACGATAAAAGCCAAAGTTTCAATGCAAACCCTATGAATCTCTCGCGTTACTTGGGATCAAAAACTGCCAAGAGACATCGAAAACACAAGCCAGCAATATTACACACCCCTCTCAAAGTTGGATGAGATAAAAACTGCATGGATTTTATAAAGCCTTCGACGAGGCTTATGCAGATGTGATATTGCATCAAATAAATCAACTTTATTGACTTCAGAAACAAACAACCAACAACCCAGCGGATTGTACACCCAATTAACGAAGCAACTCAATTTACAATAAATAATTTATGGTTAAACGGGTCTGAGTATATTTTTAAGAAATCAATCACTCGGAACTAAAACAACGGGTATTTAGTTCAGTTACGGTAACATCAGACAATGTTATTGATCCAATATATCGCAAATATTCCAATTTCAATACCATAACAGGGTGAACAAATGCCGAGAAAATAGGAGTCAAAGGTCTAGTTGAAAACATAACAGCTTGGAACTATGATGAGCAACATCCAGTTATCATTCTGAAGTATATCATCCAATAGTTAACCTTCTAGTTCAAGAAGCTCATGAAAAAACGATGCATGGCGGAACACAATTAACTTTAGCTGATCTTCGAATAAGATACTGGATTATACACTATTGACATTTAATATTCAAATGATTGAAGTTTCATCGATTGGATGCTAAATTTGGAACACAGCTGATGAGAAGTACCAGCAGTACGTGTTACACCTGGAAGACCATTCCTGAGAACTGGAGTCGATTATGCAATATTGTAAGACAACTAAAGCCATATATACATATTGAGCCAGTCAGTGATTAAACCACTGACGTATTCATCGCAGCCTACAAACGGTTCATTGCACGGAGAGGATTGTGTATTGGTTTATACAGCGAGCTCTTATTTTGCGGGGCAAAAAACCAACTTGAAGAGAAATAGCTAAATTGGTTCGTGAATCATCGGGTAGAAAAATGCAAACCACATTTTTTGTGAAAATTTTAAATTCTGAGTACTTAAATCAATTACAACATATATATAAGAGAACGGTCCCATGAACAACCAAACATGAAAATAGGTGACTAAGTGCTTATCAAAGACGACAATACACGAAATTGTAATGCATCACTTTTCCAAATTTACGATTTGGAGATTAAAGTGAGAATGAATAAATAATTTAATATGTAATGCCAACCTATACAAGGCCCGAAATAGAAAATTAATGACGACCAATTGTCCACGGCACATTTGAGCTTGCGTGAAGTTTATAGGAATACCTGGTGTGCGAGTAAACTTGATCAGTGACTGACCGATTTGGATGTAATCCTGTATGGATGGAATCCTGTTTGAACCGATTTGGATGGCGAAATCAAGTTATCTGGGATAACTTGATTTCGCCAATGCAATCGTACAAGGTCGAAAAGACAACTCCACAAAGTTAACCCTCTGAATATCAAGCGCTCTGAATTAATACAATCAACTCCTGGTGATAAATTTTTAATCTCCACATGGCCATGATGAATTCCTCATAGAATGGATCCTCAATGAACAGTTTTGAGGTCTGTATTTGAAGTTAACACATAGTTTTCTATCCTGATCCCGAATGGTAGTTGACCGAGATCTTAAGGAAGGGCGCTATTCGGTGATTCCTTTACAGAACACGTGAAGTGCACTCATTTCTGAGTTGTTATGTTAAGATCTTTGCCTTCCACCATTCGCGCGTCTTCTGCATCTACAAATGCATTTAGTTTTCCTTCTAGCAAGAACTGTTTTTGAGCGTAGTTTTCACTATACCGAGAATGTACTGAACAGCATCAACAATCGAGGTGTTCACGAATTTCCAGAGACCGTTCAGTTCTGGAGATTGGTAAGCAGATCGCATAATGCTATTTCTGGCAAGATCTGATATTTTCGTTCCATTTCTTTATTTATCGGACCTTCTCAGGAGAATCACGTTGTGGTTGTATATTCTCCTGTCCTCCTCGACTTGTACGAAAATTTCCATCGTAGCTTTGCAGAGGCCCAATAATGGTCACTGCCTACGAATCTGGTAAACGACCGATTAGATCTCACGTCTTGGACCTGCCAAGCCCGCCACATGGTTAACTTGGCTTCAGAATATTTTACGTGGATGTGTCCATGTTGGAAACGGATGTTTTTATGAGAAAAAAATGTACTTGCCATTTGGAGATCTTGAGCGACCGCCAAGTAAATAATTCTTTCCCCATTTTTGGTCGCAGTTTCGTGTCGCCGAAATTGCCAAGAAAAAGTTCCCGGCATAGCATAAAAGGAGTACTTGATATTAAGTTGCAAAAACAAAGTTCAGAGTTGAAGCGCTACACTGAACTGCCACGTTAGACACATTTTTTTCCATTATCTCCACTAGACAAGAGCATCTCAGTCTATTTATAATAAATAACCAAACTAATTGGTCTACGATTGACAACAGTAGTACGAGTGTGAACTTATAAATAGATACAGTTTACACGATCAAAATCAAAGTGTAATTGGTATGAAAAAATATTAATTTTTCCGAGTCACCGAAAAAAGCCAGTACAATTTTCTTGGTACCAGCTTTTTTTATAATTATAAATATTATTTTTACAGAAATTGTTGGTCCATCATCATATTAGATATACATTATAGACATTTTATTTGAAACAACTCCAAAAATTTTTCATTAAATTGTAAACAAATTTCGTATTCGAAACGCAATAATGAAAATACACAAAATGTCAATATATACAAGCTCCAGTCTATTCCCTTATATCGTATCACCATAACAATAAACATAACAATAATTTTTATATATAGGAAAAGCCAAAATTCTCAAATATACAACAAAAGCGTAATGGGACATATTTTGGCTGTGGAATGTCCAACCATCAACATATATACATAACAATAACAATAATAATTGAATAGCAGTTACTGTAACAACAAATATTTTTTAGTATTAGTATCCTTCTTTGAAATACTAAGCAAGATACTGTACTTTCTTAGTTATGTATACGCATATACGAGGCACGTCCCTATGGAGGAATTTATCAAAATTATTTGATATTCCTAACTTATTTTGGTGACGCTCTCGTTTTATTTAAAATTAATTATTTTATTATAAAATTACACGGGGAGAAAATAAAAATCTGACAAAGTTTTTGGTGTCTTATATTATATTAAACAAAGTAAAAAAGCACAAATTTTTTACTCGTGTATATAATATGTAAAAATATATTTATATAATAAATAACAGCACAACCTGCTGATTTTTCACCATTATTTATAAAAAAATATTTCAACTTTTTAATAAAAATTATAAAACTTTTTTATATTAAAGTTTAATTATGGTGCTGTTGTACTTTTTTTTTTTAATTTTCAAGTGATGGTGAGCTTTTTTTTATATACATTTTTGTTAGAGGTAACCAATTAGGTTAAATTATAGTCTTTATTATGTCGTTGTTTTATGGATAATTAATTAGAAAGTTAATTTTACCATGCGGATTTACAACACAAAAAACTGTACATTTTTACATTATTTGGACAATGTTGTGTGGCGGTGTGTAGTGCGGTAAAAATTATATTTAAATACCGCATAATTTTGATTTATATAAATGAGCATATACATTAACGTATTAGGTTAACATTATTGATTGAAACGGTTTAGTTTTACTTTAAAAGAACAGTTCTTTAAGACAACCAACCCCACACAATAAATAATAAATTCGTTTCTTAACGAAAAACTGAACAAAACATATGTATCTATATATATATATACCATGAAACCGACTGTTTAGTTATTTGATCACGCAAGATTCGTACCATTATATATCCAGCATCTTATAACCAAATCAATCTAACTAAACTATTATACTGTGAAATACTATAAATATAGCAATAATAATTTCGCTTAACTTTATGATTTGGTAATATATACTGATATACACTATATACCACCACCAAACATAAATTACATGCGAGAAGTAAAAATATATATATATTTTTTTTTCGTTTTTGAAAGAATACCAACATTTTTTCCGAGTTTTTGATTTATGATTTATTTTCTTCGTGTTCTTTTCGAGTTTAGTTTTCCAAAAAAAAAAAAAAAAAATATACATCTAAGATGAAATATTGAAATAAATTTATACATTTTTGTGTGTTGAGATTGTTGTTATATGGAGAAGGAAAATTAGAAAACACAACACAAAAATTTGTTACGGAAGAGAAAAATTGATAAATTTTATGATACGGAAAAGAATGATTTTCTTATATATACATTTTCTCTAATATTTTCATTCATTTTATTGTTTTATTATTTATTTGTCAGTTGACAGAATAGAATATTAGATTTCTTTAGAGTCGATAAATCAATTTATTTATACTTTTTGCTGCTATTGGTTCTCTATTGAATTTCGTTGTTATCTTAAATAATTTATGTACATATACGTGTATGTATATGTTTTGATTATCTATATATTATATTATATATACTTTATGAACAGGTAGAAATGATATACGAGATACAAGAATATTATATGTTTATTGGTTTATGGGTATGTTAATTGTGTTTATATAGATTGAAAAGGAAGCGAAAATCAATTGCTGAGAACATTGTGGCAGCACTAAACTGATAATTATAAAAGTTAAATTAAATTAACATAATAAATTATAATAATATACCTGATGATCGTTGTTTTGACAACAACAACTTCTTTCTGACAACAATAACACAAAATATACACTAAAATAATAATTCGCCTAAATGTTGTTTATGAAGTGAAAAAATTACTTTTATTCATTTTGCTGACTTTCGAATTATTTTTGTAAATATAGTGATACGCCTAAATGATTTTATTTTATTTGACAACAACAATGTGTTATTGACAACAACAACGTTTCGTATTAAATTTTGATTTTTAACTGAATTAAACTGATATTAATTGGAAATAAAGTATATGTGAGACATGGAACACATCGTGAACTCGTTAAGAGTAAATTTATTTATTTCTTGGTTCATATTTACAGCTGAATATGGAGAAAAATTACAGCAAAGCAACAGTTAACCAATGGAGTAACATAATTCTAAACAAAATGTTGTCTGTATTGCCACTTGGTTCGATGTGTGCAATAATAGCCGAGTTTAATGATACTAACTGATCCGAAATATTTAAATTTTCCATGCAAATCAATGACACATTTTGAGCAAACTTTTGACCAAAATGTGTCATGCTTTGTATGGAAAATGTGATCTGATCTGAATCAGTTGGAGTCATGAAATGCGGCTGTTATATTTTTTATTGGAAAACATGTTTAAATATTAATATGTTAAAGAAATGACAGATGTTATAGTAATTATCGGTTAAGTTTGATTTTACCATGTGAGTTTTCGATCTGAATTGAATCAAAGACATTTGATGTTTTGGTAATATGGTTGGATGGTATTATTAACTTTTATTGGCGGACAACTATTGAAAAATTCAAATAAACATACTCAACGCTAGGAAGCTACTTATCCTATGTATTTTTTATGTTATCCGCCAGTAAGACTCAATTGGCCGATTGTGACATCCCACTTTTTACTTAACGTTCCAGCTATAGGTCCGATTTTTCGTAGAAACCAACTCTACGTTGCATAGCTTTATGCTATCCTATAGTACTGACATCGAAGATGGAACGGCACACGAATTTTAAACTTAACAGGGTCTCAA
>OZ010736.1:174692075-174737075 GCA_963932295.1 Tipula lateralis | reverse complement strand
TTTTAGTTTTTAGTTTAAATAAGTTTGAGCTTTACTAACATTTTGAAAATCTTCAGCATTGTCAGTTGTGAATTAATAAAATATAATAGTCAATAGAATATAATCCAGTATTAATACAGTCAAATATAATCCAGTATTAATTTATAATTTAATTTTACAAACCAAACTTAACATTTAACTTCCATCTCATACGAAAACGCTGATTCGGGGGTTAAATTTAGCCCCAACGGCGAATGGATGGTTAGCTTTTGAGCAGATAAATTTATAAAAATTTGGGAAGCACACACATTGCGTATGGGCGATGTGGTATGGTCGAGTGACAGTCGGCAACTTAATGTATCGGCGAGTAATAGCAAATCAATTAAATATGAGAATAAAGTTCTGACAAATGTTTTAGGACAATGTTTAAAAACACTGATAAAATGATGATAATTCACTAGTTTTGTTTAAAATTTTTACCAAATGGGAAATACATATTGGTGCACACTTGAAGCTGTAGAAAACTTGTAAGGATTACTATAAAAAATATGAAAATTTATTTTATCAACTAAACTGAATCTTCTTATAAGATTAAATACACTAACATCTGATGTTGAATTTACTACATAACCCAATTGTTGAAATGTACTAAGTTTTTCAAAAAAATAAAACATGTAATTGATCTATACAACCAAAATATTCTCAAATTTGAGATTACATCAAACAACAAAACTTGTTAAAATTGACTAAGTCGTCTACGAAATTTACTTTTTTTTAGTTAATTTAACTTTTTTATTTGGTTATAATTTAAAAAAATAACCAAATAATTT
Source organism: Tipula lateralis (assembly GCA_963932295.1). Taxonomy (NCBI): domain Eukaryota; kingdom Metazoa; phylum Arthropoda; class Insecta; order Diptera; family Tipulidae; genus Tipula; species Tipula lateralis. The sequence continues at coordinate 174,736,266 of OZ010736.1, read as the reverse complement.
TGGTTAAAGTAAGTAAATGTTTATTTTAATAACCAAATTTTGGTTGTTTAAAATTAAAATAATTTTAACCGAGATTTTAGTTATTTATTTTACTAAGGTATTGGGTTGGTTAAAAAATACTAAGTTTTTCGTTAAATTGGTCTAGTTTTTTGGTATTTTTGACCCAAGTTTTCTCTGAATGTATAATACTATCTTTATATGTTGGATTTCAGTAAGATGTGTGAGTTGTGTATTGAAGATGCTTTGGCATCCATACTAATTAGGTAAGTAGTTTTCAGAATGAATATTATATATGACGGACATTAAAGCTCATCAAAATAAGAAGAGACATTGTGAAAACTACAAATTGAGAAAACCTTGAATGATAACGTTTTTTGTACAAATCTATTTGCTTCGGAAATCCTAATTCGGTATATTTATCGGGTTGCTCGAAAAGAATCATTAGGCAGTACCCAGCTTATAAAAAACCCGTCAAAACAATGTGGATCGTAAATGTTTTTATTCTAAAAAGGGAATGTCTTCACTAATGTTAAAACATCCATTTCTAGTTAGATCTTCAACTACAAAATTCAAATGATAGTGATTCTATCTATCGATTGAGTTAAATTACTGAACTCTTCGCTTAAATTTATTCACAATTTTTTCAAGAAAACTTTGCTAATAAATATACATTTGTTCAAATTACAATCTAGGGATGTGATAGAAAACAGATATTCCAACGTATTCAGATGATTGCTGATAGAATGGACAACTTAACGACCCCCTACACTGATTCACTTGCCCATCTGTCGTTTCAATACCGATGAATACATTACATCAAATAATTAAAGGCTGGAGCGTTTATGCAGCTAAATTAAGTCTGTTGTGGTCAAATTACTACAGTATAGACATTGGTCAGAATTAAACTGTGCATTCAAATGCTTTATACCACAGATTTTGTTCTATGGGTAGCAAGGAGTCATCGAGAATATTTTCCTATAGAAAGCATTGTATGTAATTTGGGTAAGATTATTACTAGGTGGTTTGATGTTATAGTAAGAGATCAAAAGGATGGTGATAGTGTCAAACAAGAGTGTAACTTCTTATGTTGAATATATTTTGAAAGACTTGAGGAAACTTTTTGCATCATCAAGATGTTATTTTCTCCAATTGTTACCCTGAGATAGCTCTGTTTACTATCTTTACATCGTCTGTGTTGGTGTCTTTCAGGTGATACCTGCTATATCCGGTTTTTTTATATGTTTAAATTCCCTCCAATATAACGACATAAAAAGCGTTGGTTTTCAAACAACGCTAGCCCACTCGTATGCACAAAGACGTATATACTCAATTTCTATTCATTTTCGTTTGATTGTGTACGTCATTACTCCGTCTCTCGAGTTTTGAAAAGGAAAATAGAGTGAAGGGTGTTTTTGTTGTACATTCATTATAAACACTCTTCAATGACTACTTTTAGCGACAAAAAATGTTTATAATTCACCAAAGAGTATCAAATGGTTCTCGCAGACTTTTATCACATTTTTCATTCGCTGATACTAGCTGAATACTGCCGTATACCAACTTCTTTGTACAATAATACAATATCTTAACCACTCAGAATAACTCTAGTCTAGATTTGCAGACCCCCAAAATTTGTAAACTGACCACCAATATGTTGTTGTTTACTCGAGGTTCTTTTGAACCTCAGCTTTTTACAAATCAATCGAACACCAATTGATCCCCTAGTACTGTAGATAAGTACACTTAAATATTAATTATGTCATGGTGCGTTCGTTGTAACTTTCGTATTTTGTTAATTTATCTTCAATATGGATTATATTGGAAGTTCTTACGTATCCAAACTAGCACCTCAATTCTTCAGTTATAAGAAGGCTGTATCGTTTCATTTCATTTATATAAACAGTTTTTATTATTAACCACTTCTGTTCAGGTCAACAATTATACATAACTGAAGACCAGCTTTCAGAAGACAATCCATTATTACAGTTCCTAATTTCTATCTCAATATCATCTTAGTATTTTGATGAAAGCTTCTACGCAAAAGTGTTGGAAAGTATACTTTGCTTCATATCTTTCGAAATATGATAACAACAACTGGGAAATATATAAGGTGAAAAGAGTGAGGTCAGTCTCTTTAATCGATATTTACAAAATCGTAATGTTATTACCAAATAAATTAATTGAATAATCGGTTAATGATGTGCTATCGATTAATCATATATAATTAATCAGTGTTTAAACATATTGTCTATATTAACGATTATATAAAATTTTATGGAGGTTGAGTGTTCTATTTCGTCATCATCGTGTTTCAATAATATGAACGAATGTCATTCATTGTGCGGCGCTAAATCAATATAAGTGAACAATAGTAATGGGCAAAACATGCGGCATTGGGACAAACTTGCAAGAACAAGTTATCAGTTTTATTCAAAATCTTGCACTGTGGTTACTCTTATATACAGACTTAATTGAAATCGATACTTTTGTTTCAAAAGCTAATGTCCAAAAGCCGTATGGCCAACGTGAATAACTAACATGAAAGGAGGTGGATTCGTTCAAATCTATCGACACACTTAAATTTGATTGTTAATATACAAAAGTGGAGGAGCTTTCAAAGTATAACAAATTTTGTATCGAATTTATTATCAAGTTAATAAATTTTACACTAAGTCAATCAATATTTTTATGACAAATGTTGAGGTTTTAAAAGGGCTTAAATTAAAGGCGTTAACCAGTGCAAACGCGGCAAATGATATGTACCGTACCATACAAACCTTTTTGAAGTCACCAGCAGCACGATCAAAGTTTTTGAAAGCCACAAGCAAGTTGACGTGATGAACACAGACTTTATCAAGGCATTTGACTCCATTAGCCATTGTAAAGTACTAGAACGGTTATTCTCATTTGGGTTATCAAACAACTTTGTGGCTTGGTACAATACATCGACATTGATAACAGCTGGTCCAAGCCAATTGAAGCTACAATCTACATCGGGTTTTCCACAACGTTCCCATCTTGGCCAAGATGGCCTCAAAATATACAGAACTGTCGAGAACTTAAGCGATGCCAAGACACTTCAAGAGGCCATTGACAATTTAGCGATATGGTATGTTTGTTTCGAGGAAAAAATGGCTTTCTGTTTGGTGTCTTGTTTATGATACAAATATCAGTTAACTTGAGGGTATACAGAAAAAGTTAATCCGTCACTTAAGTTGGAAAAGCGGTTGGGAATATGATCACGAACTACCATACCCTGAAAACCTGCAGCGTTTACCACCATATCTGGATGGCTGCAAAGCAAAAAACATACCAACTCTGGAAAAAAGACGTGTGCTTTAAAAGTATTCAATTGTTGGTAATATTTTATAAAGGTTATCTTTACGCACCATCAAGTCTGGATAATTTACAAATTAAAGTACATAGTAGACGAAATGAGTTTTTGTAAGTTGATGTTCATAGAACCAACTATGGTTTCAATGAACCCATTAAAATGTTTAACCGACAATTACTTCAGAACTGGTCCGAAAAAGGATCGTTTCTGGTACTTCTGATAAGAAAGCATGCTTGGATGACGCAGTACCAATATGAACTTTTTGAGTTGTATGTTGAGATACTTTACTGATAGGAACAATTTCATTTGATTTCTAAGCTAACGGGTACAATGAAGTCATTAGAATGTTATATAAAAAAAATTAAACACGAAGTCCTATTATTCTTAAACCAACTAAATGCAAAATCTTGACAGCTAATTAAACATTGTGTTTTGACCTGCGAAAACTTTGAATTACTTAACCTTTAACTTGGTATCAAGTACCAAAAAGGGCCAAGACACTTTTAATACCCATCCAAAGTTACTTGCACAAAAATTGTAAGTAGATTTGCATTTAAAATATGAAAGATGAATCTTGCATGTTACCCTACAACTAACACCTATTTTTAAACCAGACGTTATATCCAATCAAGAAATTCTAAACCTGCAATAGTGCCAATCACTGTCAGTTACACAGATTACGTCAGTTTGAAGATCTCTTATAAAATTTTATAAAATGTATATTTAAATGGCAACCGACCAAATAGTGCAATGGCCAACGATGAGACAATTTTAGAGGAAGATTCGAATCCTGATAAGAAGGGACTGAATGCAAAGACTTTTTCATTATTTTCATTATTCAGAACTCATAAGTTGACCAAATCAGTACTACAGTCTAGTACGGACCAATTCAATGTGAAGATGATCTACGCAAATTAGAAGTATAGCCGTACGTCAACAATTTGGGTTTAGAGTTAGATTAGACAATAAAAGTGAAGTGCAAAATATTTGAGAGGGCTGTTGGCCTCAAAACAGACAGAAACAATAAGCGAACAATGATATTTAAATTGCATAGATGGAAACCAATCACACTTATGATTTAATCCTCTTTGAACAAAAGAATTGTGATCTGCAAAAACAATCAAGTTCACTTTGAACCAGGGAGTTTCATGGAACCATCACTATCAAAATCAACCACAAACAAGCATTGTACATCACAATCAAAATAAAAATTTTGATTGTTGGCAGTAGCGAAATGCACGGTATTAGCAAATTGACAGGTCGTGTTAGAACGCATTGCGTATTATGCCCTAAACAAGGTCGATTAATGTTACATCTCAATTATTGTTGAGGTTAAGTCATTTATAAAATAGAAGTCGGATGGCGATTCAGCTTCATTAAACGTCGCTTAATAACTTTCCTATTCATTGGCACTTGTAACTATTTAATCTTCGAAATCTCCATATTACGACTTATATTAAAGTTTTTTTGAGAGACTTAAAGATTTGGATAGCCTTAAAATGAGTCTACGATATACGCAATACGAGATAATGATTAGGGTGAGGACTGGAAATATCCAAGCTATGCTTGCCAAAACAATTATTTCAACCTGTCTGGTTACTCATTTGGATTGTAAAAACTGTATTTGTATTACCACCCTAAAATTAAGAAATTAAAACTTTCCAAATTATATTTTAATGAATTTCTTAAAAAAAAATCATTCGAAATATAATCGAAATAATATATAATTATTATATCCAATTATTTATCGCCAAAACAAAGAAATCGTAAAAATCTCTTGAATTATATACTTTATGAATAAAAGTTTTTTCTGCGTTCCCAAAGTGTACAACCAACCGATAAACACACATCCACAGCCGGAAAAATAAAAACAGGGAAAATCGTCAATAAACAAAGTGCTTAAAGTATTTCTGTTTCCTTGTGCGTTCGTATACCATCTTCCTATATATATGCGACTACATATACGAGAAGATAAAAAAAAGCGGAAATTTTGGGGAGCAAATACAACAACAAAATCATATTATTATTATTTTTATAATTAGAAAATTTTTAAATAATACTTATTATAAATAATTAAAATAAATTATAAATTTTTTGTGTTATTTGGTTCTTTTATATAAGATATCAAAAAATAAAACGTAAATAGGATATTATAATACATTAAATTATGAGCTAAAGTGAAAGGGTTGAAAAAAAAACTGAATTTCACCTTATTGTGTATATACAAAGTCAGGGGGTGGTTTATAAATTATATTCGCATTTAATTTATGTAAATGTTGTATTATTTCAAAAAATACAATAATAAACAAAATGCTGTATACACACTATAGACAGGTTAAGCACGATGACAGCATACGTTTGCACCCTATATAACAACATATATATAATTAGAACCACCTGAAATGTAAAAAACTAGAAGGGTTTTGTTTTAATTTTACACTAAGATGTGTATATAATACAAATATACAAAAAGGTTAACTCTAAATGAAATTTAAACCATTTGCACTTGGCGGAGCATCAAAAACACTTGTTTTTTTTCCTTTTCTTGTAATTTAATTTTTTCTTTGCTGTACTTAAATACATTATTATGTACGTATACAATAAAAACGGATGAAAACAAAAATTATATTATTTCTTTATTTTAATTTAAAAAGGCAAAAGTAATTTAAACCTTATATATTATATAATTTTAATATTTTTTTTTTTTAAACACTAAAATGTCTAAAAATTGTATTTTATTTTTTTTAATTACATCACATAATAAATAACAATAAAAATAAATAATACTATAACTAAACAAAATAAAATATATATAAAGCTCTGGTAATAAAAAATAATATATTAGAGTCTGTTTTGTTTCATTATTTTTATTATTATTATATATACGTACTCGTATAACGACAGAATAAAGGAGGAGATAAAAATTATGGGCACATACACACAAAAGGCACGAAAAAGCTCGAGAAAAAGTTTTCAATTAAAATAAGACGACGCCATGTACAAGTGTAAAGCGAGTTGCAGTTCTGTTGTGACGCGGAAGTCGTTATGGGTTTGTGCGATCAATGCACACGTATTTAATTATTTTTATTATATACTTACAGTAATTTTTTATTTCGACTTAAAATGTTAAACCGGTAGATATTGAAAAGAAAGAGGGAAAATAATGAATGTGAAGTTAGCATAAAATACATTCGACATAAAAGCGATGGCAACACTAATATTCACTATTGTGACACTTTTCACTCTCAACCCCCTAAAATTTAATAGTGAAACAACTTTGATTAATTCTTGTAGTCACTCAAAAATGGAAATTCGTTAGACGGACCTATTTATTATGAATTCGGAGTAAGGAGGGTTTTAACCAGTTTATGTGATTTTCCAGAATTTTTCTATCATAGGTTCTAGCAAAGTAGTCACTTAAACATGGAAACCAACTGAGAATGGATTTGAATTAAAGAACGTTGGAACCAGAATTTGTTTCCAGAATTTTTCTATGATGTGTTTTTGCGGTAGTCAGTCTACCATGGAAACCATTCGTTAGACAAACCAACCAATTATGGATTTAAATTAGGAGCAAGGTTTGAACCGTTTCATACGATTTTTCCATATATATATATAGATATATATATATATATATATATATATATATATATATATATATATATATATATATATATATATATATATATATATATATATATTTATTATATATATATATATATATATTTATATATATATATATATATATATATATATATATATATATATATATATATATATATATATAAATATATATATATATATATATATATATATATATATATATATATATATATATATATATATATATATATATATATATATATATATATATATATATATATATATATATATATATATATATATATATATATAAATATAAATATAAATATAAATATATATATATATATATATATAAATATATATATATATATATATATATATATATATATATATATATATATATATATATATATATATATATATATATTATATTCCGTCGATTCCACTCAAAAGGGACACCGGTTAATCGGGACAGCCGCTTAATTGGGACAAATCCTTAAGAACGGAAACAAAACCAAGGCAATAATAAAAATTTACTTCGCTTTTTCGGGATAGTAAATCGTTTAATCAGAACAGTAATCATAGAAAAAAATAATGCAAAAAATTGACTAAACGAACAAGAAGTAAGGAAAAATAAAAAAGAACAGTTATTTGTTCGAAAAATAATAATAAAATAAAAAATAACAGTTATTTTAGAAAACCACAATATCACGCCTTTTGAAAAACGAAAAGGAACTGCGCGATGAATGGATGTTACAGAAAGAAAAGCCCGGAACGTCTAAGAGAAAACGGGAGGGCAAAGATCCAGAGGTAGAAGAAGCTCTGGACCAATGGTTTTCTATAGTTACTCAGCGAGGCGTGAGTATCAGTGGTCCAATTTTTAAAGCAAAGGCAGAAGAATTAGCCAAAAAGTTGAACCACAGTGATTTTTCGGCCACTGATGGTTGGTTGTCTCGTTGGAAAACGAGACATAATATTAAATTTAAAAAAATACACGGTGAAAAGTGCAGTGCCGACAATACAAGCGCTGAAGAATGGAAGAATATTAAAGTTCCTATTTATTTAAGCACGTTAAGCCCAGATGAAATCTACAATGCAGATGAAACTGGCCTCTATTATCGCGTCACGCCAGATGGGTCGTTGTGTTATAAACATATTGCATTGTCAGGCTTCAAAAAAAGCAATGGACCGTCTTACTGTGTTATGTTGTTCAAATATGACTGGAAGTGATAAGAAAAAGCTCCTTATAATAGAAAAAAGTAGTAAGCCTCGTTGTTTTAAGGGTTTAAAAATCGAGAGTTTACCAGTAGAACACCATGCCAACAAAAATGCTTGGATGACGTCTGAAATTTTTCGAAGATGGGTTACGGCTTGGGATGTAGAATTGCAACTTAAGCGAAGAAAAATTTTACTTCTGGTCGATAATTGTGCGGCACATCCACATTTAGATATTTAAAAAATATACAACTATAGAGTTTGTTGCCCCTAACACCACATCATTAGTGCAGCCAATGGACATGGGAATTATAAAGAACTTGACGACAATTTATCGTGGAAAATTAGTTACTTATATATTGGAATCGATCGGTGAAAATCTACTTACATGTACATCAACAGCGAGGGAAACAACAGTAAAATAAATATTTTACAAGCAATACAATTTGTAGCTGATAGTTGGCGAGCTATAAAAACCAACACAATTCAAAATTGCTTTGGTTATTGTGGCCTTAAATCTGCGGAGATTCCAGAGCACATCGACGAATTAAATGACACTTCAGTTGTTATTAATATTGAATTTTTGAAAATTGACGACAATTTACCCTGTTATGATGATAATGAGAATTGTGAGGACGCAATTGTCGAAAAAATTAATTCTAAACAACAAACATTGGAGGAATCCGACGACAGTGATGATGAAGATCCTGTGTCCGTAACAAACCGTCAAGCAAAACAATGTGTTGAGAGATTGCAGCGTTATTTTATGCAAAATGAAAATGGCGGGAGTCCTATGTCAGCATTGAATTTGTGCGCAGATTTTGTTTAACTACAATCTCGCAAAAACAAGAGGCAAACCACTTTAGACGAATTTTTACAAAAAATTTAACTAACTTAATTAGTTTTATAACAAAATTTATTATAAGTATGTACAGATGACATATTTATTATGTTCAAATATGTTCCAATGTTATATATTTTTTTGAATTTATTTATTTTTTATCATGCATACGTAAACATATCATTTTTAATACCTACATACATTTGTATGGATATAGGTATAGTTTTGTGAATTTTTTTTTAATTTTGTGCAATTTATGAAATAAGATGACATATTAAAAATCACTTATCCTGTATTTTTTGTTTCACTTCGGATAATTGGCCCAGCCGCTTAATCGGGACAAACTTGACTGGTCCCGATGTGTCCCAATTAAGCGGAATCGACTATATATATATATATATATATATATATATATATATATATATATATATATATATATATATATATATATATATATATATATATACATATATATATATATATATATATATATATATATATATATATATATATATATATATATATATATATATATATATATATATATATATATACATATATATATATATATATATATATATATATATATATATATATATATATATATATATATATATATATATATATATATATATATAAATATTATATAATATATATGTAAAAGAATTTTTGAAACAATGTTTCGGTGGTTCAAAATGTTAAGTATGGTGCTAGGTTAAAATAAGACCATGATAAATATTTTCCAATTCGATAATCATTGTTGATTTGTGATAACACGGAACACGATTACTTGAACCACCAGATATTTAAATCATATTCGCAGATGAAATAAAATATGTAGAGAAATGCTTGCTAGATAATTCAAAGCACCTTTAACGTATAAGGTGTTCAAATTTGAGTTATTTGTTTACATTTGCCGTAATTTGCAGTGAAAAGCAAAAAGACATTGATTCGTCCTCGTTTCAGCAATAAGACATACAATAAAGCACTTTATTCAATATTTTGCATAAGGACACAATAATTATTGCCAACTGATCTGATGATTGCAGTACGTTGTGAATTTTTTAAATGGGCTCTTGCAGTAAAAGTAAGAAATTATAATTTTTAGAGAATATGACTTTTAGATCACATTTTGAAATTGATGGACGTGTAAACAATTTCGAATCTGAAATAAAGTAATCGAAATTGGAAAAACAAATTTATCTATAAAAACTAACTATTTGGAGTGGTTTTTAGTCTGATGGATTGATTGATCGATATTCTAGTGCAACTGGACACGATGTAACTTAGAACAATGTTTATTAACATACGATAGTAATTAACTTTTGGTATGAAATTAAAGCATATTGAGTGCAGAATATGTGCTTTCAATAAAGGATGGTGCAAAGAGTGATACAGCAGCAAAAAGGTATCAATCTTTTGAAAGAGAAATTGGGAGATCGAATAATTTCCTGAAGAGGAACGATTAATTGGCCGTCCAGATCTTGAGATGGTCACTTATCTGACATTATATTTCACTATAATACTGCCAAGTTTATACTTTTATATTTAATAATATAATTTTTTTTTTTTTTTTTTTTTTCTTTATTTTATATTTATTTCTTTTGAATTTACTTTATACAATTTTTCATTTATAATATAAGCAAACTTTGCTTTGATTCTACAAGAATCGTTGTGCGAAGCATCATAGTTTTCTAATTAATTTAATTTATGTGACGCCATATTAAAATAATAATCCATATACATATATATGTATATACATATATATATATATATATATATATATATATATATATATATATATATACATACACATACATACATATATACATATATACATATATACATATATATACATACATACATACATACATACACACATACATACACATACACATATACACATATATATACATATATATACATACATATTCACATATATAAATACATACATATGCACATATACATACATATATACATACATATATACATTATATATATATATATATACATATATATACATATATATATATATATATATATATATATATATATATATATATATATATATATATATATACACATACATACACACATACATACACACATACACATATATATATACATATATACATACATACACACATATACATAATTTTACATTTTTTTTTTATTTTTGTGTCTGTTTTTTTTTATATTTTTAATATTTATTTATATTTAATTATTTAATTATTTGTTTTTGTATTGTCTTTCTTTATTTCTATTTATGTAGTCGTTGTTGTCGAAAAGGGTAATATATAACAGCAAGGAAAACGGGTGGGTTTGATGGTTAAATAGTAAATTTGATCAAAGTATTTAGATATGTAGATTTCTTTTTAATTTGTATTTTTATTTTTATTTATACTATGTTGCAATGCTAATTTTTTAAATGTTAATGCACTTTTTTCATATCTAATATGGGTTGGTAATTCATTGTACAACAACAATCCACGGTAAATCACATTATTTTTAGAAACAGTTGTGGTTAGCTGTGGGCCACGGAGAAACGAACGGCGTCTTACATTATAGTTATGTATATCACTTGTTCTAATTATATCGAAACTGTGCTTTATTAAATTGTTAACTACTTTGTGAGTTAATGTAATCAATTCGTTTTCAATTATCGTATGTAAAGGTACAAAATCAGCAAATACAATTGAAGATGGTGTCCTTTTTGGTACGTTTAATACAAATTTCAATGCTCTTTTTTGTAAAATGAGAAGTTCTTCCAGTTTTGTCTTGGTTATTCCACTCCATATTGGATTTAGATATATTATATGGCTATATATGTATGCATAATATATGTTAGTCAGTAGTTTTCGTGGTAAAGTGGTTCTAGATTTATTTAAAATATAAATATATGGAATAATTTTTTTCTTTATAGATTCCACATGCAGATTCCATTTCAACTTTGAGTCTATAATAAGACCTAGATATTTATAAGATCTTACTCTTTCCACTATTTCTCCATTATAAATTAGTTCATTTTGCAGTAATACATCATCATTTAAATTTTTGTTTTCAAAAATGAGAAGCTTAGTTTTTTTAACGTTGAGCAGCATCAAATTGCGATTGAACCATTCATTCAACATATTTAAGTCACGTTGCATATCACTGGTTAAATTAACTAGATCGTAGTTATCATAAACTATCGCAATATCGTCAGCATACATCTGTACACTTCCATAAAGAGCTATCATCATCAAGTCATTAATAAAAATCTTGAAGAGCGTTGGTCCTAATATAGAGCCCTGAGGTACACCTAAGCTTACGGTTTCTATACAACTTCTCTTTCCATTGATTTCTACAAACTGTTTTCTTTTGTGCAGGTAACTTTCAAAAAAATGTATGTATTCGTCAGCTATATTTAATTTTTTTAATTTCAATAACAATAGTTTATGATTCATCGCATCAAAAGCTTTGCTCAAGTCCAAAAATAATACAGATACAAATTTTTTCTTATCTATTTTTAGACTTATATTATTTGTAAGGTGTAAACAAGCTGCAGTAGTATTGGAATTTTTTGTGAACCCAAATTGGCGCGATGATATTATATTATTAGCATCTAAAAATTGTTCTAATCTTGAATTAATTATGTTCTCGAATATTTTATTCAGTGAGTTGGGAATTGAAATCGGTCTATAGTTTTGAATCTCTAAGTTGGACCCACTTTTATAAATTGGAAGTACTTTGACACACTTTAGGCATTCGGGAAAAGTTTGACTACTCACATTGATATTAATCAGTCGAGATAATATTCTTGTTAATCTATTAGAATATCTTTTAATAAATTTACTTGATATGCAATCGTATCCAGTAGCGGCTTTTGAATTTAAGTTTTTAACTACCATATTAAGTTCTTCCTCTGTAACATTTTTTAAACAAAAGGGGTGAGTTGTATTATATTGAATGTAATTGAATTCTGATAGATTTGGATATGGCATATTTTTAAATAGATCGGAAACATTGTTAACGAAGTATTTATTAAATAAGTTGGCAGTTTCTGATTCGTTTCTTACAAGACTGTCATTATCGTTTATTTCGATAATCTTACTTTGCAGCGGCCTATTTAATATGAATTGATTAAAACTTTTCCATAACATAAAAGGTTTACTTATATTATTTTCAAATAAATCAAAAAAATATTTACGTTTAGCCGATATTATCTTTTTTTTAACTAATTTACAATACAATTCATATTTTAAGGCACAATATTCTGAATTTGAATGCTTCTTTTTTAATTTATAAAAATTTTCTCTTAATCTAATATGATTAAATATATCTTCAGTCATCCAAGGTTTAACATACTTTTTTTTCTTTTTTGAATGAATTTCAAAAGTATTGGTTTTAACTAGTTGGCTAAGTTCATATATCAAGGATTCAAAATTACATAGTCGGCCAATTTTATTCCATATGGGATCCCTATCAATTAAATCATAATTTACAACATGCTTTAAAATGTTTATATTTGGCAAATCTAATGTTTTCTCTTTCTGAAATCTAAAACAGATTAGCTTATGATCTGATATTGATGTGTCATCTAAATAAAACTCATATTTTATAGAATTAAGGTCTGTGGCAATATGATCAATAATTGTTGCAACCGTGTTACTAACTCTGGTCGCGTATTCTATATCAGTTTTATTTAGTAAAACATAGCCATGACTCGTAATTATTTCTTTATATTTTAATATTTCGTTATCTAAGTTTAATATATTAATGTTGAAATCTCCGATTATGACACATTTAGTAAATTCTGAAACAATCATTTCAAACTTTTGTAAAAATATTTCAACGCTGCATTTTGGTGAACGATATACAGCACATATATTTATATTTAAATTCCTAATATGAACCATTAAGAAATTGCACTTATTATATTCTTCTTCGTGTAGCAAAGCTGTGTTCCATTCATCTTTAACAAAGATGCAGCAACCCCCATAACCATCAGATCTAACAGAATGATATGATTTGTAACCATTTATGTTGTAAAATTGTTTGTTAGAATTACTAAGCCAAGTCTCAGTCAGCACAACAATATCTACCCCCAAATGCAGATTATTTAATAGTGATTCAACCTCAGATAATTTATTTCGTAAGCTTCGTACATTAACATACACTACACTAGCAAACTCTACACAATTTTTGTTTAATGGTATATTGTAAATACTCGTAAAATATCTATTACTATTTTTCCATCGTTCCACTTCATCTGTCAAATTAATTTCCGTGAAAGTAATTGATATTTACCCATTTCCAACAACAAATCGGACCAAAATACATTAAAAAATTTAAGACCACCAACAAATAAAAAAACAAACAAATAAATATAACAAACAAAATATAAAAATCTAATAACTTGCGTTTTATTGAAATGATTTGTTGATGTGTTGTAACTTCTTCTATCGAGTGTGTTCCAGTGTTGATAAACGTTCCAAATCTGCAATATTGTTGATGATGATGACATCAGTGTTTTCATCTCTTTTAAGAAAAATCTTATTGGATTTAGCCCATACAAATTTAAAGTTGTTGGTTTTTTTAAAGTTGAGTGCCTCACGAAAAAGTTTGGCCTTATATGTTGTTAACTCTTCTCTGGCATATAGTTGTTTGTTATCTTCAACACTAAATCCAACTTCATTTGCAAACAGTTTTCTTCTTTGTTTAAGTTTTGCGAGTACGGTGATCTTAGCGGCTTCTTCAGTAAAAACCATTTTAAGAAAAATTGCTCGATGTTTGTCTTGCAGATTATTTATTACCGTTGTGCTTTTATTTTTCTTATTGGATGTATCAACTAGTATTGTTTGTGCTTCATTTATTTTATTTTTATGCGAACTCAACTCTAGTATGCCGAGGATGTTATCAACAAGTTGTTGTGGAGGAAAAGAGTTATTTGGAATTCCGGTTATTATGATGTTGTTCTTGATTTCTTTGAATTTCATAGTTTCCAAATCATTTTCCAATTTTGCTATTTGACCTTCGAATTTTGCAGATGTATTAGATTTTGATTTTAACATGATATTTTCTTGTTGGAGGTCTTTGATGTTGGTCTCGGTTGTAGTAACTCTAGCATCTAACTTCATATGTGCCTCTTGCATTGCATCAAACATGCTCCCTAAGTTATTCACACAGTTTAAAATATTCTGCAGTTGAAACGAAAGAGAAGTTATCTTTTCTCTCACTGCGCTTATATTTGATAATTCAACATTTGTTGGTACAGGTATATTTTCCGATTCCGTAGCACTAGGAGTTGTAGGTGAGGCTAGCACTATTTCTTTTCGACAATCAGATCGACAGTACCACGTAGGAAAACTTGCAAGACGGGTTATATGTTGACCATAAATATTTTTACACTGTGGATGGAACTTATCCTTACATTCATCGCACTCAAAAAAGCTTTGTTGTAGTGCAATATTTTCTTTACATTCCTGACATTTAATATTGGCGGTCATTTTTTGACGTAATTGCAAATTTATATATGGCATTTTGTTTTATTGGATTTATCAAATGAAAACTTATTAATATTCGACAAAAACTTCACTAAACAATGGAAAACTCTTTTATAAAACAAAAACTGTTTTAATAATTATTAAAATTCGTATATTTAATTTAATTTTTAATTTTTGTTTAGAGCGATCTTTTAAATTGATATCACGACTATAGCGCCACCTCATTCATAACTAATTCCAATTTGAACATCTTATATCACCAGATGAGCTAGGTTTCAGAAGTCGTGACATAAATAAAAACCAATGGAAAGTAAAAAGAAATGTTTTTTGAAGATAAATGGGCCAACTATAAAGATTTTAACAGAAAACAAGGGCAAGATGGAAAAACGACTTTTTTTAAAACATAGCAAGGACTATTAAGTTTAAGACTATTAAGCTCTGTATTTAGAGTTTATTATTAAGTGTAAATATATACTACGGAAGATACTTGGTTAGTCACGTTTCATTAGTTTTGGGTTAGGACTTAGGTTGCAAAGTGGGTTTGTACAAGTCCTTCCACAAGTAGTACAGAAAGGATTGGAGCAAAAGACATTTGTGAGCTGAATATAAAAATAACTAGTCCTTCCAAGAAATGTTGCACCAGTATCGAGTAACATATTTAGTGAATAAAATTTAAAGAACTCCTTATCAAAAGCACTTATAATCATTGATATGACGATTAACGTTTTATTCATGCTGAAAATATTCCAAAAAGGTCAAACTCAAGTTAAGGTAGGTTCCATTTTCCGGTAAACAAAAAACTTTCAATATTCTGGTGGAACATGTTGAGTCTGTGGACAAGCAAGTTTCTAAACCATTGTTCAATATTTGGCTTACAGATTTTATAATTTAATACGATTAAATTTTATAATTCCCTTATACCAGGAAAATTGGTTGGTTTATCGACCGTAAATCAAATTCGTGCCATCAAATATTACCCTGATAGCTTAATTCAATAAAAATTAGGGTTTGTCGACGAAAAGTTTGATTTGCCGTTAAGATTCAATCATAAGATCAGATAAGCTTTAATAATCTTTCTGGATAACAAATTTCGATTGCCGATTAAAAAAGCAAGAATTGGAAAGTACGATGCTGGTGCTTATCACTCATTCTATATAAATGTTTTACTTATAATATTTTAAATAAACCAAATATTTGTTAAGCAGCATGTGGAAGATAATATTGAAAACACTTTTACAAATGAGATACAGTTAACTTCCTTCTGTCACCTTAGAAAATTTTGATATAAACCTCTCAGCAGATCTCAATATGTAATAAGACAGAACTTCATAGAGAAATACCTCTTACTAAAATCGGAATTTAAGGACTTAGAAGAATTTCAAGCAGGGAGTAATTGAAGATTGGCACAATTCGACCTGCTAAATAATAAGTGTTTGAACGGATAATTTGGTTTCTAAGCTTTAAGAAGGTTCTGAATAAAAATTCAAAACCAAAACTCATAAAAACTAGTAAAAATTCAATCAAAAACAAGCCTAGAATAACGCCTAGAATTCTCCTAAAATCTATCAAATCACACATCCCCATAGAGTAAATGCTCCATGAAAATAATTTGTCTCTAAAAAGTTGAACACGGAATGACTGATTCATTAAAGTAAATACATGGAAAAGTAAAGGTGTCTAATGATATTTTGTAAACAGTAACAGTTTGCGATTTATGAGCTTTTAAGATGCGCCCATTGGAAATCAACCAGTTATATATATACTAGCTAAATCCACATTAACCAGACGCAAAATAATAGCAATAGAATGCTGCTCTAACTTACTCTTTCTATTAATTTGGACATCATCAGCGAAAATTTGAAACGAGCAGTGGTGATGCGAGGATTGTATGTCATTAATGCACATAAAGTAAAATAATAAAGCGCCAACTATCGCACATTGAGAAGGACCTGAAGTAGCTGAAAAAGATAGACTTATAACTGCCAAAATGTGATTTATAGTATCCTGATCTTTGAAAACTCAATTAAAGTGAGTCAGTTGCCTGTTTTCCGTATTACGACGAATATACGCGTGGAGATTTAACTGTACCTATACTATTTGTTTCACGGAACTTTCAGAATTGATAATTTTCTGTTAAGACCAAAATTTTCGGCATAACTATCCAAATTGCAAACTGTAACTACTGAAAGAATTGAAAATGAAAATGGATTATAACGCTCTTCAGATATAGGATCAGCAATAGGAATAACCAAAGTCGGATTTGAGCCATGAAACCTATAATATCATTGTTTCTATACCTTCTGTCGGAAATTGCGCCAAAGCTCTTACTGATCCTGAATAAAACTTCTCGTAGCTGCCATAATCAATCTATTAGATTGCGAGCTTGTTCGTAAACTAAATATGACTGACTTTCTTCGAACATTTTTCTTGAGCTAAATTTATCTGCTCTTAATCATAGAGATGATTAAGGTTACATATTAACCGATTGAAGATGTACTTAAATATACCATTTGAGTATAGATGAAAGAAGAAAAGCCTTCTAGGCCAAAGAAGAAAAAATAGATATAATGATATCTTAAAAAATAGAGCAACAAACTAGTGCAGGAGCAGAATTATCGATATTATATGGAAAAACTTCAAAAACCAGAACATTTTGCCTTCGGACGAGAGGATCAGTAATAGAAATGTTTCAGTCTTGATTTTCAGTGTCTTGTAAAAGTTTTAAAGGTTACTTTCCTCAATGAGTTGATCTTTCATTTCTCTTGTGATACATGACGAGTTATTTTTTCAAGCTAAGCAGCACGGATTTGTTACTCATAGTGATGTGGATGACAGTTTTTGCAGGTCCTGGAAAACACTAAAACTGATGTAGAGAATTATGGTCGAATGAGAAGGATTAATTCATCTTAATGAAATTGAGTTTGTAACACTCTGTCAACATTATCAGTCTGTTTATTTATTTATTTTTTCACTTCCAACTTTTTCGTGGTTCGGTTGTTTAACTTGCGCGATTCAGTCAGATCAACGTACGGCTATATGTCCAACAAATGTTTCATTTCACACCACCAATCATACTGAGCGAAAAATCCCTTTTGCATATTTCACTTATACCTCCCACTTTATAAATACAACCTTAACTACTGAACTGTCTGGGCGGTATCAGCTATTAGGACAGCTGGATTCAGTGAATTTGGTACCTGACTTATTCCGAAATAATCGAAGTTGAAGTGACCAATTATAATATCCATTTGTTAATCCATTATATTAAGTATTTTAAGCATAAATAAATTAGGTTTGGTAGTTTCTGGAGAATTCAATAAAGGTCTAGAAATCAAAAGTTCTTCTCGGAAAGACAAAACATATCTACTGTATTTCTTAACAAACATGTTCAATTCAGTGATTTATAATTTCCGAATAACATTTCTACATAATTTGTGTTATATCCATTTTGCACATCTACTCGACATATCTCTATATAGGTATACATGGAAGCCATTAAACGAACGTCTTTCCTTGTTCTTGGTTAAGAAGAAAAACAAACATTTTTTTATTCTATTGTGTATATAATTATCAGAAGATATATTAGAAGGCGTAATTGTTACATGTAAATAATTATAAAGATGTTTATATGAAAAGAAACAAATATATCATTTCTTTGGGCTTTTATGTTGTTATAATACAATATTTCTTATATATTGTACATATATACATAAACATAAAAGAATTCTCTAATAAATAAATAGGAAAACACAGGATAATGTTGACTATAATAATTACATTAAATAAGAACAGGAATGGAAAATTAGAGGGAGGGGATGGAATATAAATGTATCATTTTGTCTTCATTTATTGTGTGTCTTCTATATACATGTACATCAAAAAGCTTCTTTTCAATTCTACAGTAGTTTTTGTCCGTTACAATTGAAATATTATTATATTAAAATATATATTTTCTTAAGATGGTTCTTTTATATTCGGTTAATTAATAACTAAAATTTATTCTTTGTATTTTACCTTTTGGGTAAAAAGTTTATTTAATTGTGCTTTTGGCCGCATTTACATCTTTTGACGTTCTTCTTTGTACACTAACATGAGTCATAAAAAATAACTAAACTTTCTCGAAAATAAGCTGCAGCAAACAGAAAAAACTCCAGTAAAAGCTCATAAAAAGCTTCAAATTTTATGCACAATTTATTTCATATTTTTCTAAAAAAATGTCTTGTATAAATAAAAGTTTGAGCTAAAAGACACATTTAAACCCGAATATATAACGATAAAATGAAGAGCTTTAGCAAATACTGACGAGCTTTATATATAAATATAAACTCTACATATATATACATAAAAATAAGTGAAATGCAAGAAGGGTGAGTTTGAAGTTTGTGACGAAAATTGTACAACAATAAATTTTAAAATGAGATTAAAATAAATTTTATTGTTGTGCTTTTTTCGTTTCGTTACGGAAGATAAATTTTTAACACAAGAAACTGCATATCGTCTTCGAGACTAAAATATAAATAAGAAACATTTTATTTATATTAAATGTAAAACAACAAAATGTAATAATAGTAATAATAATAGAAAAAATTAAAGAATAAATTCCACATACATATATTGGTTGTTGTTTTGTTCTCAACGTTGGAGATATGCTTAGATGGTTCGTTGAAGCTTTTTACTATTTAAAGTGAAAAAGTTTTCTTTTTTCATTTCGTTTTAGTTTTGCAGTTTGTTCGTTGTGAAAATCTTGTGAAATCATAAAAGAATTATATTAAAATTTAAAACTATTAGCTTTTCAATTATTCCATTATTTTAAATTTAATTATTTGGTTCGGTGATCTTGATTTAAAAACTATATATGTATATACGTATATAGCGCTTTTGTGGTTAAAAATTTTATACGAACATGTAAATATTTAATGTTTAAAGTTTGTTTGTTTGTTTATATTTGGTTTGCAAAATACACAATGTTTGTATCAAAAATATATAGGATTAATTTCGATATAATAATGTCGGGATTTCGATGGCCTTTTATGTTGCAAAACAGCTAATATTCGAATTGTGAGAGGAAAATATGGTTTAAGCTTAAATGTCGATATACATTTTAAACCTAATTTAAAATCCACTTATTTGAGTGAATCCCATTTGAGTACAAAAAAATTCTCTAAAATTGTGGTTATTACCAGCAATACCCTTTTGGGATATGAATACATAAAATACTCTATTCACTTAAAGTAAACTTTAAAGCTTAATCAAATATGTTTTTATATAAAAATTACAAACCATCTGTAACTGAAGTGGTTTTTTCAGCATCATATAAGTCCACATTTCGTTAAACTTGAAATAATTTGTTGGTCTTAGGTCTAGTTGATACCACTCGTATTACGAGGTCAACGTTTTACAAATACTGTAATGACAACCTTACATGCATATCAAAATTAAAACGAAGATTAGCCGTTTGGCACTGATATATAAGTTCATATTTCGTTTTAAAAACCTTTAAAATATCAGTGTTTTACTAAAATGTTAAAAAAATTAGGCCATTTTTATTATAGTGACCATATTTGCCAAATACTACTCAGTAGTTAAATTAAAAATCTAACGATTGTCTCTCTATGATGTCACTTTTACTGAACCATATACAAGTACTTGAAATAAGTTCCACATTATGACCCACTTTTATTTCAAGTAAAAATATGTACTATCGAACGTATGGATACACTCAAGATGCAAAGGCGCTTACATGAACACTCATATGCACCGTCTTTCATAAGGATTTTGGTTCAACAAAATTCAACTCAAGAATTAAAGCTAGCAGAACTTCCAAGTTTTCACCTTTTGAAAAGTTTTTAAAATATCTTTTATTTTCCATCAACATTTGATTCAGCGATAAGACCCATTTCTGGCTTAATGGCTACGTTAATAGGAAAAATTAACATATTTGAGTTGAGGAGTAACCGAAAGAAGTTTAAGAGTTACCATTACGTGTAGAAAAAAACTAATTTGGTGTGGTTAGAATTATGGCATCATCGGTCCAGATTTTTATTTTATTGCTCCCGTGGTAGAGAAAATAGCGTGCTTGTTCTATCATTCGAAAGTCTCGGGTTCAATTCCCGGGTGTCGACCAAACATCAATCACGATTAGGTGGTTTTAATATGAAAGTTTATGTGGGTTGAACCATGAGCTCTAGTGTGGCATTAGTTCTAAATTTCCGCCTTTTTAAATTAGAAAAAAAACGGCCGGAATGTAATTGTAAAGATTATATGTTGTTGCGCCTGATAACGGACTTCTACTGTCTGAAATTGTAGCCCGTGATTTCGACTATATTTGGTTTCTAAGAAATTGGTGCTAATGCCACACAGCTTGTTAAGCCATTGTGAGTATAATTTTGTGAACAGTTCGCTAGTCACTTAGTGGTAAATCTTAAAGTTTAAAAGGATAATGCGGTTTAATTGAAGAAATAGAAGCAACATTAATCGAGTCATTGATAAAATGACACTCGATCATGAAAGCAGATAGTAATCTTAATTTAGGAAATACACAATTCGCATTAGTATTGGTCAGGATATAGTAACCCTCTAAAATTAGAAGTCTGTTAAAAAACTTCCCAAACATTCTATCACATACAAGCATATAGATCATTTTCATACGTGTTTTCTTATGTTCACTATACGATTTATAGCTTAGTGTTCACAACATAGATTGTATGACTATCGCTGAATGGTTCTATGTTTCGAGAAAAACATCAAAAAGCCGATCGAAAAAAGACTGATTGATTGAACCAAAACCTCTACAAAACCAAAAACTCATTATATAGCCAAAAGATCGATATGGCCAAAAGGACAGCACGGCGCAATAACCCATGATAGACAAAAGTCGATATGAAGAAAAGGTTCTAGAATTAGCAATTTTAAATAAATCTATAGGAGTTTGCATAGGCCATTCATTTTTACTTGAGCACGTAGGAAGGATGAAACTAGGGTAATCGTTTTGTTGCTTCCTGTGGTCATTTTCAATATAGAGAATAAAGTTGTCAGAATTTGTTTTAAAGGAGGCTTCAAATCAGGATAAGAAATCAATGAAATCTTAAGTTATATTTAGGGCATAATGGAGCACACAATTTTCTATAAATTTAATAAAATCGTAACGCTCTTATATTTTTTACTCCAATGATAACACTAAATACCTGATGTTCGATCCACCAGTGAGAATATACTGGATTAAATAATTTGGATACTTGTCTCGTGTTCCAATCTAGAACTCTTTTGTATATCACAGTGAGGTTTAAGAGTCTTAAAATTGCAAAATTAACACAGAGACAGTCCAGGCTTGTGAATTTAGTTCATAACTAGTGAACAGCTACTTTTAGGTATTTTTTTTATGAAAGCTAATATAAAGGTGACAGGTTTAGCATCCTCGTTAATAAAGAAATTGGGTGTGTGGTGTCCCTGATGATCTTAATATTGTATTTTCATTTTGTGTAGTACGTGTTATGATCAAAACGAAAAACCAATTTTTGTTTTGAAATTAATCATTATTTATCATCAACAAAAAGTGTCCTCTGGAGGCTTTTTTAAAAAATTTCTAAAGGGTCTTTCCATCTTTGATGTTGACAAAGGATAGCGACAATATACGCTAAAACTATCACAAAATCTTTATTAAGCTTATACCAAACCAGACTGTATCGTTTTGTTTTGATGTTGTGGTAGATGTTTATGTTCCGTTTTAAAAAAGCTCTTTAAAATATAGCTTTTTTTATTACAATATAAAGAAACTTTTGGCAAAGTTGTAGTTGGAGTGAAACTCCATAACTTTAGACCTGGCATTTGATACGATAGTAGAGGTTTTGTATTATATACTGTTATAGTAGTCATAAGAAAAGTTCCATGCAGAGACAGGTGTCACTTTTAGACGCGCAGTTTTTGAGCTGACATCAAAAAGGAAAACAAAATTTTTTTTACATTTATTTTGAAAGATGTCCATTTGGTTTAAATTATTTTTTAAGTATAAGTATTGAAGTCACAAACGTTAGGCAGGTTGAGTGCCTCGTACCGTGCTTAGGAAAGATTCAAGAGGTATTTCTAGAGGCAAAAGGGTATTTTAATTTTGGAAGTTTAAATTAGAATTAACAAATGCTTAGAATGGTTTTGCAGAAAAATTGAATTCATAAGGACCTCCAATACGAGGTGAATCAGGGGAGGGTGCTGCAAGCCAACTTCATACGTTTACACCGCTAGAACACTCATAGTAAAAAGTTTTAAGTTTTGACAGCAAATTTCCAAAAAATTCAAACAGATGTTATGGAATATCAGTCGTTGCTAATACATCATCTTAGCTTTATCACTAACGTTAAGTTAGATCAGATCAACATGTCCGCAATAAATGGAACAACACAAGATAATAAGAGTGTGGTTTGAAGTTACCATCCCGTAAAAATTTGATCAATTAATGTTATTTAAAAAAAATGAGGAAGCCCTGCAGAATATCAAATCACAAAACGAAATAAAACGAGGCGTCAAAAAAAATTCAAAACCAGAAAAGATGTCGTCTATTGGAAACCGAAATCCAATATATGAAGGAGACTGTAAAATATGCGAAGGAATCAGTACGATTTATGAGCTTCAAATTTATCAAGTGTTGATCTAATTCCAATGGGTACATTTGTCCAATTGTTATGCTGCGTTCAAAAAGCAATTAAATAATTAAAATAAATACATTTGCTTAAAAATCACAAACAATAAAAAATTGACAACCAGAAATAATCTGTCACGCGACAATTCAGTCGACGTTCTATTGTTCAGATATGATTATAAAAACACCTGTTACTGCCAATAATTAGATTTTACAACAAGTTTTTTTCATTTTATTAATCTAAATTATTGTGACATTCAGTATGTAGTCGAAAAAATGATACACAGTTAATTATTACGTAAATAAAAATATTGTAAGATTTTTCAACAGATGGTGCTTTAGTAAGAATAAGATTTAATAAGAGATGGCGCAGTTTTTTTTACAGAACATCATATTTTACATATAAAATGTAAATTACACGTTTTTTACATGTAAAAACCTAACAGTGACTGCAAAATAATATTAAGTATAGTGTTCTGCCGAAAAACACATTGATTCGATAACAAAAAGCTTTCTATTGTAAACAAAAGATTTCATAGACGGGTATCTCGCAGTGTTCAGTACCTAGCAACTGAATGGTATTCCCAAATTTAATTAGTTTCAAAATAGATGAGATTCTCCAATGAATCGTATAAATTTCACTTTCCCCCCCACTGTAACCCTATTACAGATTTTTTCATTATTTCAAAAATATTTTATTTAAATATTCATTCTTTGTACTCGTACATACAACGAATTATTAATATTGATGCATTTTTATATAATACACAAAATACAAAAAAAATTATAAAATTATTTATTTATAAAAACAAAAATATATTTATGATAAATATAAAGTAATAAACTTTTTGTTTTTCTTTATATTGTTTTATTGTAGTTTATTAAAATTAATAATTTTATATTAGTTGTTGCTGTATAAAAATATTTTTTTGCAATAAATCAAATTGGAATATATAAAGAAAAAGTTTTTTAATAAAAATTGATAATCAAATAAAAGAAGAAAATAATATTATATAATATATTGTAACAATAAGATGAACAACAACAACAGTACATAATTTAATTATAAATCATCTTACAAAGTTCGATCGAATTTTAAAATATTTCACATATTTTAATTAGATGTTTAATAAAAAAAACCTTACTTAATACTTGAAAGCGTCATTCGGGGGCAAATCGATCAGATGCTTGACATTGCGCTCCACATAAAACATATTAAATTTCAATTAAATTATGTGCTTTTTTGTAACAAAATATTTAATTAAATAACAACATTTACTTCGTGTTGTTGTTTTTGTAATTTAAAGAACATGGAAACATAAATTAATAGCCTATAATAACATCGTGTAATGGTGTATGTATATATAAATAGAGGTAGCAAAAAGCACAAAACAAACAGCGTACCTAAAGAAGGTATATATATTGTATCACCTTTCTTATTTTATAATATAATGAGTTGAGACTTGAGTCGTCTCAATTTGTTAATATAATTATATGTATATGTATGTCTGTGTATGTATACATAATTAAATAAATTAAATTAAAATTTATGTTCGTTTATATAAAATAAAGTTCAACGAACAAATAAGCTATATCGGTGTACATATTTGTTTCCGTCACTGTAAACTTATTGTATGCAAAAATAAAAAAATAATTAAAAAACTTTTTCATTTCTATTTTTGTTTTGGAGAAAAAAGCTCAAGAAATATATAATATTATTGTGATAAAATTTAATGGTTATTAATGGTATGAAATAATTGAACATAAGATAAAGTTAAAAAAAAAAGAAATTAAAAACAGCTGTTTGGAAAATTGAAATTAAAATATATCCTTAAGCCATTTGATAGCAAAATTATGTGTATATATATATATATATATATATATATATATATATATATATATATATATATATATATATATATATATATATATAAATAATAAAATAGAAAGCTTCTCAAAATATAACCAGTGACTTTTCTTTCACTCACTCTCTTGCTGTTTATCTCGCCATCCCACTTAAAAAAAATAAATAAACTTTTGATGTTTTCAAAATAGACAAAAAATTTTACAATACTAATTTGGCCGCAAGACACAACTTTTTTATTTTTTATGTGTGTGTGTGTGTGTGTGTTGTTGGATAACGAAAGCTTTTTATATTTTAGTTATCTATATATACAACAAAGATATCGTTATTATCGTTATTAAATTTTGTGTATACGTTTGAATACAGTATAACAAGTAAATATTAGATTGATATAAATATATGACATACCATAACAATTATAATTATAGTCGATGTGATATGTTCAGATTGTTAGCTTATAATTGAAAGATGATATCTGTTTTTACAAAATTGAACTGAAAATTTTGTTCGTTAATTCAATTATCGTGTTGATTCTATCAGATATATGAATTGGGGGAAATACTTGGTTGTGTTTGGAGCATTGGTCCGGAATTGTTTAGTATACAGACGACTGTTTTTCAAACAACCCCGACTGTTTTTGTAACGGAAACCATTTAGTTTTTCAAGATGAAATTCAAAGTCAATGTGTCTTTTTTTTTTTTTTTATAATTTAGTTTAAATTGGGTGCTGCAGGGTGGACTTTAAGACTGTCCTAGCTCCTTGTAACTGTCTGAGCTCCTGCACCCAACGCGCGCTTTCCAGTATAGCATCCCACAGTTCGAGGTTTCGGTAGCTTCATCGTAAACCTCACCTCTGGCACTTATTATCAGTGAATTAATAATTAGGGTAGTCAAGATGTTCATGATTGAATGCAACGGAACAAATGATGACGAGTTAAAACCTCCACCGTTCAACATTTTATTTATGTTTAGTATATGTACTAGCGACTTAAATTTTGGTGTTTGATCACTTCAATTTAGCTTTAAAATCTTATAAACACTTTTCTTTTACTGAGCAATCGTACCTTTGCAAGCAGGACCTAATTATGAAAGTTGACTGGAATCCTTCTACTATCTGCACTTAATGCCATATTTAATAGGTGCAAACATGATTTCATCAAAGTGCACAGACACAGTCTGAATCATAATCAAACGGGAGCGTTTGAACCAGGAGAAGACAGTTGATGTACAGGAATATTCCTGGACTTGAATACAATTACTGGCAAGTCCAATGTAATGAAGATGACTTTTGATTTGAACGGTCATGACCAGCAAGAAATGAAACGAGTATTGTCTAGTTGTCTTTTTTCATAGGAAGAGCGTAACTGGTCAGCGTTCTGTAAAGCCTCTGGAAAACTCTCTCCTTTCTTATATCTTTTGTAGGGTTTGCTGACCATGTTAGCTTTAGATTCAAAAGTGCAACGTTTTAAATTATTGTTTAAGTATAAGATGAGGCAAATGAGTGGTTTAGGTTTGAAACAAAAGCACACACCGGTTTTCTCCCAATAGTCTTCAATCTTCCTACTGTAGGCAAGTAGGCACTCATATGCCCTTTACCTTGTTCTCCACAATATCCTACCAATTAAAAGGTGTTAAGATTGATGTTCAAAGACAGTTTAGCTATCAGTGCAAAATCTCTTTCTTTCTCTCTCTCTCTCTCTCTACACACACATATATATATATATATATATATATATATATATATATATATATATATATATATATATATATATATATATATATATATATATATATATATATATTTATATATTTATATATATATATATATATATATATATATATATATATATATATATATATATATATATATATATATATATACATATATATAACTAGGGTCTCGAGTTGCGTCGGTTCAACTTGCGTCATTTCAACTTGCGTCGCAAAATAATTTAATACCTTAATTTCGACTTGCATCACATTTTCGACGCAACTCGAAAGTATATTTATTTTCGAAAAAATAAATTGAAAAAGTTGTTTTATGTTTTTCATCTCTTTTTTCAAGTTGAAAATTCGGGTATTCCCCTGTAGTGGTATAGAGAGAATAGTTTTGATGATTTGCTTTCATAATTTGAGTTACTTTTAAATAAAGAAGTTCATATATGCAAACACATATATACACTGTGTAGTTTGTTATACATAATTTGTTAAGTTTTTTGTGTTATTTTGTGGTATATGGTATGTAAATCTGTACATTTAAAAATATTTTTTTCGTTATATTTACGTAATTAATTGTTCGTTATTATTTTTATATGTACTTAGGTTAAGTGTTGTACATAATCGCAGTAATGAACCGTAAAAAAACAGCAACGACTATTTCGGAAAAATCTGCCAGTAAACATAAAAAAATTACATCGTTAGAAGTAAAACTAGATTTTACGGCGTTTTAAAAATGGGGAAACAAAGGCATCTATTTCTAAGGCCTTAAACTTAGCTCCTTCAACGGTCCGAAGTATTTGCAATCGAGATGCAGTAAAAATTAAAACATTTTCTGAGGTAACATCAGAGGCGCAATTAAAACGTACTGTAGTTAGCCGGAGTCCTCTATTAGTGAAAACAGAATCTCTGCTTTCAATTTGGATTGAGCAACAGACCCAAAAAAATATGCCACTCAGCAAAATGATAATTCAAGCTAACGCGAAACATATTTTTAATGACCTACAAGAAAACGTGCCATTAAATAGTGAAGCCTTAAATGAGCAATTTAATGCTAGTGACGGTTTGTTTGCACGTTTTAAATCTCGGGCGAATTTACATAATGTTCAACTAAAAGGAGAAGCGGCAAGTGCAGATCATACAGCTGCAAAAGAATTTAGAACTGTACTCAAGGCTGTCATCGAAGAAGGTGGTTATTGCTCCAAACAGGTATTTAACTTTGATGAAACAGGTTTGTTTTGGAAACGTCTTCCAAAACAAACGTACATATCTAAAGGTGAATCTGCTGCACCCGGTTTCAAAGCAGGTAAAGATAGATTGACGTTACTTTTGGGGGCAACGCTAATGGTGATTTTAAACTAAAACCATTATTAGTGTACCATTCCGAAACGCCAAGGGATTTGAAAGGCATTGATAAAAAAGTGCTTCCTGTGCATTGGCGAGCCAACAAAAAAGCATGTGTCACTGGAGTTTTGTTTACCGATTGGGTAAAAAATTGCGCTATACCGGCATTCGGGAAATACTGCGTTGATCAAAATTTAAATTTTAAAATATTGGTATTGCTCGACAATGCACTAGGACACCCAGCCTACATAGATGACATCAGTGAAAATGTTAAATTTTTATTTATGCCTCCAAATACCACTTCCCTCATTCAACCAATGGATCAGAGTGTAATTTCAAACTTCAAATCGTATTATCTAAGAAGAACATTTACTCAGTTATTAAATGCTACCGAAGTTAATGATGGAACGACAATGATAAAATTTTGGAAGGAATATACCATCTTAAAAGCTATCAAAAATATTGCTTATTCATGATCAGAAGTCAAATCAACTTGTATGAATGGTGTCTGGCGCAAAATTTGGCCGGAGTGTGTAAAATCTTCATTATTAGTTGACGAAGTTCCTCTGGTTCGTAACCAAATTATTAGTTTAGCGCAAGAAGCTAATTTTGAGGGTATGGATGAAGTTGGATTTGATGAAGCTATTCAATTTGAAGATTTAAGTATTCAAACCGACGAATTAATGGAATTAGCCGATAATATAGCATATAGCATAGAAAAAACTGATAATGTTTTAGAAAATCGTGAAATCAAAAAATTATTTCAAAAAGGCCTTGCCAAAGCAATGAGTTTGATATCTGATGGACTGGATATTTTCTTAAACGAAGACCCCGACGAAGAACGAAGTACAAGAGTTGCACACGAGGTCAGTCTCACGTGATTTACCCACAGATAATACAGAATGGTGTCGCATAAGTTTGGGGAAGCATTTTTCTTTCTTACTAATGGCAACATGTCTATTAAGACTGCTCACCATTGATGATTCTGAATGGTCTCGTGAGTATGTTAAAATAGTTTCCTGTTTTATTTGTGCGACCACACCATAAATTGAGCAACCAATTTGTTTTGGTCATAGCACCCACAGACATATAGTTGCGAACCATGGGCTTGGAGCATCATTGAATAGGTTGACTTTGCCTGTATATTTATTTATATTCTTCATCACCACATATGCTTGACTTCAACACCACTTATGTATACGAAAAAAGTTAGGGTAACGATAACATTGCATCAGGTTATGGCCAATTGTAAAGTTAATAAAATGGTGCACTTCTGCACTTTAGTGGTGCACTTCTCTTGAAAACCCTTCAAAATGTATGCTGACCAAAATAGAATTCAACAAACCTTTACATATGGTCCCTCGATGTGAATGGGGCAAGGCTGACCTGCATCCAAACAAGGATCTATGGTATATGGATGGATCAAACATGAATAGTGTAGAAATACATGAGCTTTGTGCAAAGGTTATCCAATGGTGTAAATAATGTAAGGTGTCATATTTTATCGAACAGCTAGGTAGCTTTAAAGAAAATTTGGGATTGTTTGAAATAGATAAAGCAACTGGTAACCAGTAATCATAACACTTATGTGGGTCTACCGAATCACAAAAGAACATCGTGCGTAGTGTAGACACACTTCAGAGATTTGGTAGAGCAAAACAATGTAAACATTGGCAAGAAATATTGTCAGTCTTAAAAACTGAACATGGACTGGACGGCTAGCATATATGAGAACATAAACAAAAAGACGACATACATGTTCTATGTCACCAATGCTAACTTGTTCTCGCCAGAACAATAATCCTGCTAAAAAGCCATTTAAATTATATGAGAGAATTTGGGGCTACGAAAATGAATGATTATCACGAAACAAGGATAGTTCAAACTGAGAAAGTAATCCTTAAGCTATATTAGAAGATCTGGAAAAATATCCAAACACAAGAACCTGGCTTACCTTTAAGTTCATTTTTATTGGAATGGGCTCTTCATTTTTCTCTTAATATAAGTTAAAGGAAAAAGTTTCCCAAACACGACTAGTGAATATATTAAACAAGGTCGCTCAAATTCAAACGAATGGAGACTTTAGTGTGTTATAAAGTAGCTAGAACAAAGTTTGCATTACACGGTACACATCAGTGGTTCAAAGAACTTTCTTCTTCCATTTCTTACTTCCATAATAAATATCTTGATCAAGAACGTTGTGGACACTATTGCAAATAGAAGAACCTTCCCAAAGAACAGTTCTACTTAACGTTGTGACTATTCCAGTTAAGTTCTAAATTTGAAGTAAAAAAATGCCTGAGCTCACATCGAGTCAGGACAACGTTACAATTTTTCATAATTTTTATGTATCCATAAAGCTGATAATCATTCCTTTTTGGTTTCATAATTTGGTCAGTAAACCGTATAGAACTGGTGCATCGATACATCAGTTAAAGAGCTTTTTGAAAACCAAATAATTCCACAGTAGTAAAAATTTCTAAACTTAAATTATCTGTATCCCCAAAAGTTAACATGTTTAAACGACAAACAGCATATAAACTTAAAACATAGAAAAGCTTATTTAAAAGTTTGTTACAGTATATTTTCAAAACTAACAAATCTATAATTAGTTTCTAATTTCTGTACTCTGTCGTATACCAGTGCATTCCAAAAACACAATACGAGTAGATTATAATACAAATTATTTCTCAAAATATGTAAGTTTATATTTTTATGTTCTGTGCACATACACAAAACTAATTGGATACTTAATACGTATATAGAGTGAATGAATTTTGGATTCATTTGTTGTGAAACCGTAAACTTTTCCTTTGACAATTTACACACTAATGATGTATAAAGCACAAACCGCACAGTGATCGTTTTTGAATAATCTCACAACTTAAAATATTTCATCGTTCAATAAACTTGTTTAGAATAAAATTGTTTGTATATGTAATATGGGTGAAGAATGAAAATGATTACTCAATAATCCCTCCCAAAAATAAAAAAGGTAAAGCATTAATTCATGATACACACAAAAGAAAATCTAATTTTCATCAAAACTAAATGGTCTCAATAATAATCATGTATGATTCATCAAAAAAATCGTAAAAAAATGATTCTAATCAAAACGAAAAAAAAAATCACTGTTCGGCAAATCATTTTAATCGAATTTCAAGCAACCCCTTTCAACGGTTTGGTTTGTGTATCGAATGCGGGAAATATATACAAGATCCGCATGTATCG
Source organism: Tipula lateralis (assembly GCA_963932295.1). Taxonomy (NCBI): domain Eukaryota; kingdom Metazoa; phylum Arthropoda; class Insecta; order Diptera; family Tipulidae; genus Tipula; species Tipula lateralis. The sequence continues at coordinate 174,704,005 of OZ010736.1, read as the reverse complement.
TATATATAAGTGCGGTCATATATTTTGTTTATAGTTTTATATGATTATAAAAAAGCAAAATGTTTCCAAACCACCCATAAAATGGGGTGGAAAATAAACGATTCATCATGAAAATTCATAAACATATCAAACTAAACAACAAGTATATACAATACAAAACAAGCGATCGTATATATGAAAACGACATATCATTTCATAAATCATCCTATATGTTCATCTATAAATTCGATTTGGTTTTTTACGTTTACGTCATATCCTTTCTGTGTATATAGATGGTTAATCTAAAATTCGTCACCTCGTATATACACACAAACGTATAGAGTGAAAAATTTCACTGTCATTGCGAACGATTCAATACCCATTATATACGAGCGGAGTATAAACAAAATAAAGCTTTTAGAAGTGCATATTGATGTGTGTGTGTGTATGTCTGTACACCAATTATGGATTAAACGCTTTTTTCTTTTAAACGTGGAAATTCATTTCCCATTTAACAGGTTATGTTTTTTTTTTGGTTAGAAATATCAGTTTTTATGGTTGCATGTAAATATTTAGTGTTGCGGCTTGTAAATTACTTGTTTGATTTGATGTACAAAGCCATGCCAATGCTCTTTGTATATATTATACATGTACAGAGGATGTTCGGTTAAACAAAATATGTATAGATATATGTTGAGAGATTATTACATAATTTGTATGTGCTTTATAAACTTTCGGTTGAAAGTTAATTTAAAGTAAATCGTTGCTTTATGTAAACACATGTATCGAGACCAAAAACATTTTAAATACCTATTCTGGTCTGTATATATGAACAACAATAGAACGTAACTAAATCTAAACAACAACAAAAAATTGACTTAATATATGTCTGAAATGAAAAGCTTTCATCCACCCTATATATGTATGTACAGAAATAATTTAAATTCCGAAATTCTCGAAGAAAATAGTTCTTCCATCGTACACAGAGCTGATATTGAATCTAATTTTCTCTCTCTCTATATATAAACACAATTTTTCAAATAACTAAAGTTTGTTTTTGTGCTTTCGAATTAAAGCTTAAATTTTTCGTTTTAGTCACATAACGTTGTATTACATGTCACGTGACATGTTCTAGGAATTTCAATTCTTATTTTTTTTTGTTGTTTCAAGAAAAGAATCTTTAAAGTAGTTTTATTACGTAACATGTCCTCTCTATTATACGGTATAGATACATAGATGTGCTCTTATGTCAGGATATAATATTTCAAAAAATCATTCTGCTATACACAATACTTATACCTAATATTAATCTTACTAAAATGCTTTTTAAACAACAGAATGACATGAGTATGTGTTTGAACCTATCTATGTGTGTGTCTGTGTGTATTTATTACGTATAGAAAATCAATTTTCTTCGTCTGAACAAAAAATATGTAAATTTTTACAATTTTTTGCATGTAAAGCTTCCTATATACATCCTATATACTTTGTATAAAGGATTCTGGGTGATGTTATTTAATTTTCTATGCAAAATGTCGTCATCAATCACTAAGTTAGTATACTACACCAAAGATGCAGATGAAGAAACAAAAAAAAATGAATTTGTCGGTATCAATTTCCACTTGATGTTTTCCCCATTTTCCTTATGTAGCGTACTCGCTCTCGATAGGAATACTACAAAAAAATTAAATTAAATTTAAATTGAATTTAAGTTGAACAGTGAAAGCACAATTTTCTGCACTACATAGAAGAGAAATGTCATTTGAAATTAAAATTATGCATTTTATGTGTATATATCTGCATTGTGTATAATCAATTTTTAATTAGCTGTGTCGTCATTGTCAAGTGTTGCTTACGAATTGCCAATGACATTTCGCTTGGATAATAACAATTAAATTAGTGTAGTGATGTTTTTCTATTGACTGCCCCGAACCCTTTCCAAACGAATGAAAACCAGGTTGCATCTCTCCTAGCGTATACACCTTTAAAATGATTATCGATCGCAACGTTAAGCTTTGAGTTTGCTATAGAGGACCAACTCGGCTTAAGTCAGCAGCCGAACACATTTCCATTTACACCAATATGCCACTTGACATGGTGTCTAATGCAATCTGACTTCATTCAGTCACTTAAGTCTACTACCAATATTATTGTCAATAAGTATAAACAGACCATGGCACGATTCCGACTACAGTTCACTGAAATATCCGTAAATATTACCATATTCTCTGAGAGATAAAATGAGTTATTATAGTCCCATTAGTACCAAAATGCAGCAAACCATTTAATCTCTAGACCAAGCGGAACCATAGCCCCTTCCATGCCTAAAGAAACAACTATTTTGGTAGCTTTGAATTTTTCACCACCAGAAAAAATTAATCAGTGTATATGACAGCTGTCATATCAGAACTTTTAAAAATGGATCTTGTTTCTTAATGATAATTCAGTTTTTGTGCTTTAAACTAGACTACATAATATAAGATATGTGATTTCAACAAGATGGTTTCATGTAGTCCGAGAAACAATTAAATATCTGGATAAGTCAATATCTGGATGAGTCAGAACTGAAGGCCGAGATCATGCCACGAAAAAATGGCAGACTTATGTTTTCCATCAAAATTATAGGTTCGTGAATTTTTGGACAGCCTTTAAATAAAGTTAACTGGGAGTTGGCCTACATAGAGAAACTTTAACGTCGCCGGTTGTAGCTTAATGATATAAGAGGGTTTTTCATCACGCCTCGGTTTCGACTACAATTATCACCGTTAAGCACAAACAATTTGCTCCAATCGTTCAAATGGTTCGCCATAGGTCAATGAGAAAATTTCAGACATCAATTTGCAATTTCAAATAGTCTAATCTTCGAAAGTTTTCCACCTTTCAATTTGTAAGAAGTGGCTATGTTTAGTGAACATCTCCTCTTTATGGAATATTTGGATACGAACCGGTGTTTCACTAAGAAATCTTTATAGTTCAAGCCTTACTTATGAAAAATTTTGATTTGTGTGTAACTCTCTAGCTCCCATTATTTATGTAAAGTGTAACCAAGATCTATGATGAGAGTTATTTCTGCACTTGAGATAAGGTTGTGCTATTATAATTCAGAAAGCTCTATCAGTTAAGGACTGGAAATTGTCTTTTTAAATATTCGAAAAAATAATAGCTAGTCGCTTGATTGATTTCTTGGATTGTGATAATTTCTTTTACTCTTTTCAATATGGCTTTAGAAAAGGAGCAGGCACTGAGTTAGCTCTTGTTGAAATGACTAACTTGATCTACACCGCTTTTGATAATAAAAAAATTGTTCGAGCACTTTACTTCGACCTTCAGAAAGCCTTTGACTGCGTTGACCATGATCTACTACTAAATAAGTTATACTGCTCTGGTATTCGTGGTGTTCCATTTGATCTACTTAAAAGCTATTTATTAAATCGGAAGCAGTATGTCATGTTTAATGGGGCACAAAGTGAAATGTTATCAGTTAAATGTGGAGTTCCACAGGGTAGTGTTCTAGGGCCACTTTTGTTCCTTATTTTTATTAATGACATATTAATGGCATATTTACCACTAATTGGTCATGTAAAAATTTTTGCTGATGACACAGCCTTGTTATATGATACAACTAATCCTAGCTCCATAATTACTAATATCAAACATGATATGGGTATACTGCTTGAATATTTTAAATCGAATGTTATTTCACTTAATATTTCAAAAACTAAATTTATGGTATTTCACTCGCCATACAAACAGATTAACACATTTCCAACATTAACTGTTGATGGAGTTACTATTGAAAGAGTGAACTCATTTAAATATTTAGGTCTTACATTTGATGCTCACATGCAGTGGCAGGATCATATTGATATTACCAGTAATAAAATTGCCCCTTTTGTTGGGTTACTCAGAAAATTATCATTTTTTGATCCAACCCGTATTTTTTTAATAATTTATTTTGCATATATTCATTCGAGATTAAACTATTCGGTTCTTGTATATGGTACTGCCTCTGCAACTAGGTTAAAAAAACTGCAAGTAATGCAAAATAAAAGTCTAAAAGCAGTATTTAAACTGCCAAGTCTATCTTCAACCAGGGAATTATATGCAAAACTGGACCACTTAGTTTTTCCCATTACTGCTTTACATGAGTGCCAACTAGTTTTATTTATGTATAAAACTTTAAAAGTATTTCCTATTTTATCAAATCTTGAATTTAGTTTTATTGATCATAATTATGAAACTCGAAACTGTAATAAATTAAATATACAACATATTAATACTGAATATGGTAGAAAATCTATTGCTTTTATTGGACCTTATTTTTATAATAATTTACCTGATTATATCAAAGAATCTGAAACATTTTTAAAATTTAAAAAAAAAATAAAAATATATATTTTAAATCACAAATAGAATTATATTTATAAAGAATTGGAAATTAAATAATTTATTGATGTTAATTAATATTTTAATTGTTATATTAATGTTAATTGTTATTTTTTAATATTTATATGTAAATGTTTTGTATATTTGCAACTCAAAATACCCTTTAAGGGACAGTAAATCCACCGGGTAGTTTGAAGTTGCACGATAAAAATATAATAAAATAAATAAATAAATAAATTATTCAAGCTATACAGCTGAATTAAGGTATTGCCACGTTAAGTATTGCAACATTACGAGCTTTGCTTGTTGCTATAACGTTTTAGGAAGCAGTTCTCAAAGTATGTATGGCCAAAGTGTTCCCATGCTCTGTAACCAATAAAGATTAATCTGGCCAAAACTTAACGTGCTACGGTTTAATCATACGACAGTGACGCATAGCAGCGGAACAATATTCTGTGTGTGCCATTATTAAATATCGTCTCATTGACAAAGCATACGAGTAGATTGAGCATCTCTTGATTACTTATAGACAATTATAACCCTTCAAAATTTTGCTGTGGTATTATCCAAGTATGTTTTCGTTAGCAAGATTGAAGTACCTTGATTGCTTCACTAATTTGGTTACCGTTCAGATTTTACCATCAGATTTTACAGCAGGATTCTAAAAAAGTTTTTCAATATTTGGAGATCAAGAACATCTATAACATTTAAAAGGAGCATACATTGTTATTCTGACCTTGCAAATCAAGAAAATTGCAACCCGGTGTAACTCCAACTTCGATATTTCGATGTTTCGTTAGACAAATATCTGAAGAAGTGATGTGAAGTCAAAACGAGACTTTAAACCACATACAAAGGCTTTTTTATGTGGTTGCGCTTACAGATACTTGCCGATCGGGTAGAGACAACTATTCAACTTCAACATGTAGCTGCTACATATGGAAGTAAGCTATCACAACCATTCTCATCGGACAGCCTTTCGTCAAAGAATTAAGATTTCTTATCTATCGTTGATAATCATTAAAACGCTTGAATGAGATACGCTTGTGATAAACATACTGATCCTTTGTCTTTGTGGTAAACATAATTGGGAGCAAGTTTAAAAGTACTACGAAATGTATCTGCATATCTTCTCTGAAATAAAGTATTGAATTCAATACTGTTTCCTCGAATGATCTTAACATTTATGATGAAAGGTCGTTGATATAGAAAACGATTTCAGAAGACATGAACATATAAATACAATCAGAAATGATTTATCAAAAAGTTTATTGAAACTTCAAATATAACAACTTTGACTCTCGTAGAATTTGTTGAAGGCAAGGCTTTGTTCTAACCTATATAGGCACCTTGGGTTAAACTTGTCCAGGTGATGGGACTCGGGACTAATTACATGTTTTATGTTTAGTTATTTTTCCAAAAACTTATGTTATTATCTAACATAGTGAGAGCTAGCTAGAGAGTGATAGATATACCGTATGAGCCGCATTCCTCCTTATTTTACGAAGCACACTAATGGATGATCAATAGTGGTAGGTTAAAATTATCTTGGGTCTGATACAAATTCACATCACACTAGAATCCGAACGGTCAGACATGAAGTATTGAACATTTCATTTGTCTCTGCCTTTTTAAGGATAATTTACTGAACTATAGAGTAGTGACTATACCTGTCAAAGAACTGATTTACAAGAATAGGAGGAAACTCGACTTAATAATTTACTTCCGAATAAGTAAAACCTGTTTAAGCAACTGAACTTGATGCATATAGCAGTTATTGAAGCCTTTCTGTAGTTTCTGCAATTTGAGACATTCAGAGTTTTAAAAACGTTTGAATACGTATTAAGAAATATTAAAACAGCAGTCTGAAGACTCTGAGGCTTCCAGCTTATCCAAAGAACCAGCCTCCTGTCCAAAGACCAGCTGGAGTTTAGACTTTAATTAGTGGGAAATCTTGAGGTTAACTACTACTATAGAAACTCATTTGCCGAGGTATTCCGTTCTTGTGCTAAGAACCAATAGTGGTGCATGATTCGGTAGCCAACTAATTAATAAAGAAAGAAAATCGTATGTCCAGTAAAATGTTTAACGCCATATGAATCGGCAGGACCTAATGCAATTGTTTCTTCAGATATCCAACAAACTATTGACTTATAGTGATACGATGGATCGAAACTCTGCATCGAATACCACGAACTAAAAAAAAAAATGGTCATCCTGACATTTTAAGTTGTAGATGGATCATGCCTCGTGATCATTTGTGACGTGTAAATCATTAAGTACTAGGCTATGGTATAAGTGATATGTTATGACATGAGAGATTCAACGGTGATATTTTCGACAAATGTGAAGGAGGAGTGTTACATTGCTTTGTGACATAATCCTAATTTAAAGTGTTAGTGAAGAAACGTTAGTGTATTGTGCTACGGAAACTACAGCTGTTCGATGAGTGAATTCTTAAATTCCCTTAAACATGAACCGAGTCATCTTAGCAATACAAAAAGCAGATGGTTTACGTGGATCAGACCTTTACTTGAACGTCCGATTAACTATCGAGAAAAATTTCAGACTTCAGTCCGCAATTTCAAATAGCCTTATATTTGATTGTTTTCCACCTTTAAATTTGTAAATAGAGCCTAGGAATTGTATTAGTAACTCTTTATGAAATATTTGGATGTGGACCTGTTATCAAAATCTTACGTGAAGACCTGCACTTGGCCAATGTGAAATTGGCCTTAAGGAATGTTTATATGTACTTCAAGCCTCACTTATATAAATATTATGGTTTGTGTGTTACTGTCTAGCGTCCATATTTAAGTAAAATGAGTAACTAACTATAAGTAAGCTATGATGAGAGTTAGTTCTGCTCTTGAGATTCAGTTATGCTCTAATATTTAAGGAAGCTATACTTATTGACAACGCACACAATATCAACTTATTCAATAAAGATAAATAAACTATAAAAACCTAACCTCCCATCAAAGGTATAAGATCATAAGGTTGGTCAAACGAGTAAGAGTTTGAACGAGTTTGATGTATGTTTATTATTCCTAGTCGACAACCCTATAGACTATACATCACGCAATGTATACCTAGTTTGTTAAGATTCTACTATCAGTGATATGATAATCAAATTGCTATAATAATGTTTAACCCGTTCAGTTAACCCGAGGAAAACTATGTACAAGTACATTTCATTAGATGCAGAAGTCTGGAAAAGTTTTTCAAACATTGAGGTCAAGATGGTGTAACATCTAATGGGAGTATAAATTGTCATTCTGTAAACTTTGGATCTTGCAACTTGGAAGCGTATACTAACTGCAAATTTCGATTATTCGAACCATAGTTTGACAAACATATATCTAAAGAAGTATAAGAGAACCTGAAAGAGACATCAAACCGACTTATAAAGGCTTTTGGAGTAGGTATGAGGCATTAAGAGATGATTCCCACTAGAGTAGAGACAGCCATTCAAGTACGTCTTGGCATCTCTAATTCTCTACATTTAGCAGTGGGACATGGCATAACCATATACTTAGACTATCTTAGATGTCCCGTTCACGATCAAAAGATGGTTGATAGAAAATGGTTTTTGGAGGATTAAATTTTAACATCTCATAGTCTGCCAAAAAGTTGCAATTAAAAACAAGTTGATTGTAACTTTTTGGCAGGCTATTAGATGTAAAATTTAAATATTCTATTTTTGACTCACATATATCATCGAAGATCATTGGAGATTAATTGTAAATTACTGAACCATTGAGACGATAATATAAATTAGGCAAACGTAAGAGCAGGAACATACGATTCAAAGACTGCCAGTGTTCAATTATTTCTGACAGAAAAAGTTATTGATGAAACGTAGAAGTAATCTGTTGAGGTACGGAAACTTCAGCTGTACAATAATATTCTTAAATATGAAAATTCTTATGAACTAAATTATCTTCCATGTAATGCAAAAGTAGATGGTTTACGTTGATCTAACCTTTACTTGTCCGTTCAATTTGACTATCAAGACTCATAGTATAGAAAGTCAAAACGGAATTGGGAAAGAATTGGAAGCCATTGGACTTGGAGAAATTGTACGAAAAATCATTCCAAGCATAATAATATCTTCAAATACACTAATTGTAAAGGAAATTGAAATGTGTTTTATTTACTGTGAAGTACAATCGATTAAGTTCTGAATAAAACGTCATTGAAATGGCCTTCACTACTTCATCTGCAGGAATGAATGTGACTATCCTTTCCATATTTCCGATCGTATTCCGCCATAAATGGATATACGAAAAATAGTTGTAATTCAACGTCGTTCATTGAATTATTACATAATGTAATGTTTACATTTTTTTTATGTCAAGTGGCTCAATTTAAGTGTAGTAGTTTAATAAACGTAAAATATGTGGTGATACTAAACATAAAACTGTATCAAACAAAGTTGCATAAAATGCAGTTTTACTTTAGCACGAGTATTAATAACCGTGCAAAAATGTGGTTAAACGGAATTTTTACCGGTTAAGTGAGCGAAGAGAATTTCCATGTTTTCTTCAAATTATTTCTCCTCTCGCTCAACTAACTAGTTTGGTATAAATACCGCGCTTAATCTGATTGATTGGGCAGTCAGTGAGGGAGTAAGGTGGCAGTCAAACAGGCAGGACCTAGAGACGACGAATAGCAGGAATAAACAAGTGTTGTTAAAAACCATAACATAATTGTTTTTTTTAATTAATAAAAGGCGAACACTAATAATGGTAAGTAAACCCTAACTCATCAACTAATACTTGGGCACCGGTGATACCGGGTCTACTGACCATCATTACTGCTCCGTCTCCCTTTCTGTCAGTAACGCAGTACCATCTCAAAAACTACTTACTCAATCAAGTTATTTTTTTTGTAATTACATCATTAAGTAATCAAATATGGTGCGATCTTAAGCACACCATCTAACTTCGGGGAATAACACCTCAACCTATGCATACGAACTGATAAACGTATCACGATTCTCCAACCATCTGTCATTTATTGGGGCAAACGTAGTACTTACGTCTTGCCTCTAACCCCTCCCCATAATTGCAGTACTATAAGTCTCTAGAGACGGATCTCAATAACCCCGACCATTTCCTCTACGATTGAAACCGGGTATGCCATGCGTTAGCTCGGGCTCATTTGTTTCAAGACTTTAAAAATAAAGTTAAAAATACGAACCAATTATCCCACCAGATCAAAAACCACACAAAACTGTCAATTTAGGTGAATGTAATGGATACTTATAATTTGTGGATTTTCTTCGCACCAGAATCGACCGTTTTGACGATCATTACGACTATATAAAATGGGAAAAGCGCACTTAAACTTTTAGTTGAAGAACGATTATATTGTTAATAAAACTGAATAACTTGTAAACGTTGTTCCTGCGTATATTTGACCATGAATTTTTTCTGTAATTATGTCGGACTAATTCGTAAATGTGCGGTCATTTTGAATACCTATAATTTAGATGTTGTAGAGAATACACTTAAACCATAAATAACTTTTATTCAATTTTTGAAGAACTTAAATTATAAACTTCTTAGAAATAAGAGCACCGTAAGATCTTAACAATTTAAAATACATCAATCACCTTGTTAAAAATTTGTAATTATGTTGCTTTTCCCAATTCAGCAATGCAATCTGTTTTCATTCTACAAAAAGTATGTTAAAAGCTTATCTCTATAAAAAAAGTTAAACAAAGAACTTTTATAAACCAAATATTGGTTCAGAATATTAAATAGAATTTCAGCGATTCTTGGTAATTTGTTCCTGCTATGAAATTCTCTTCCAATTAATTAACATTTCAAACAACATATATATGGTTTTCGGGTGTAAGGGTTGTAACACGATATATACGAGTTTATGCTCTGTGATCCATCGTTCATTAACATAAATATAATATATATTAAAGGCACGAGTTGCTATTTACAAAATATATAAACACAATTTTTCCAAATGGAAAACTATAAATTTTAAAATTTCGAATAAAATTAAATTATAAAAAATTCAAATCACGTTTCATATTTCAATTAACGCAAAACATAAATAAAATATGAATTTAATTCAATTTTTTTTTTAACAAATTTCATTTGTATATATAATTTATTCCGAGATCAACATAAAACGAGAGCTGGAAAAAAAATCGAAAAAATTCGGTTCGGGCTCAGAACGGGTGAAAAAATAATAACACCCGCCACCCTCTCACCGTATTATAATTAAATGATTAAATTTAACATAATTTAACCTTTCGGTGTATACAACGTGTATTTTGTTTTTGAATAATAGTTAAAAGTTATTAACATAATCTTCATCATCATCGTCATCGTTATGAGCATTAAGTATATTATATGGAGAGACAAGAAGTTTATTGTTTACCTGAATGAAAAATAAAATCATTTTTCTTTTATGCTAATTTTTCATCTCATTGTTTTTTTTTTGTTTAACTTCAACATAGACACAAACTTAAGTAGGATATACATACAAAGTTGTAGAAGATGGTATGTAGAAGATTGTTGATAAGTTTCTTGAGTTTAGCAGTAAATTGTCTGTCTTGAGATTGATATTATATGAAAATAATGACCTGTTAAGTGGCAAACAAATCAATGCGTTATATACTCAAGTAGTTGTTATATACCACGTTAATCAATAAGTTTAGAACAGTTGACAAACGGAATATGAATTATATGAGCTTTTTATTTAAGTTCTCAAAATCGATCGGAATCTTAATACAAAGGACAGTTAATTGTTGATCAATTACTAAACAAGGTCATAAAAAGTTTTTAAATGGCCTTTTACTACGTATCTCAACTGACACCTTAACCAATTTAGTACATAACTGAACGGGCAACAATATCACCACCAACGTCAAGCTACCCTTGTTTGGGTTTTCCTTTTGGTTAAGGTTGGTGACCTTGAGAGGATTTGAATAGAAAACTAATCATTTGATTCAAACAACAAACTTTACAAACCAATCATAGTGAGTTGGAAAAAGAAACAGTTGGAAAGATCAATGACAGAAAAGGGCAAGAAGTAATCGTATAGACACAATTTATTAAGAATATTTTAATGGCGGTTAATTAACACTGGAAATAAAGAACATTGGTCTCAACAAAACTTTATAACAGAAATAGGAACCTCTTGTCCCATGCCGCAAAAATGGAAGAAAGGCTTGACCATAACGATTCTCAAAACAGATGTGTGACCTAAGAGAAAGTTAACAAAGTAGGATACATCTCTAAAAAACGTGAGTGAAGTTGGGGCCGATCATACATATCATGTATCATAAAATATCACTCCAACAAATTTATTTTGCAATACGTACTCTTTGTGGACTTTGATCGGCGATTCAACATAATACACAATTTCAATGGAATTTTGATCTTGACTACGCATATGACATATGCCTGCTTACAAACCAACACATTAAGCCAACAAAAGCGCAAGACCCTATACCAGAAGAGTAACCGTATAATAGTCCGGTCTCAAAATAAATATCAACAGTAACATGATGGGTTCTAATTTATAAATAAACAACT